>CM075289.1:1883012-1911608 GCA_037672795.1 Lagerstroemia speciosa | reverse complement strand
AAATTTCCCTCGTGATGGAGTTGCCCTTTTTTTCCGAACCAACGACGATCCATCGTAATTTGGCTGGAAATGACTCCATTGTGATCACAAGGGTTCAATGATCACCCTCAGCAGTCCGAAACATAAATTGAGATCGAAATCTCCCGTGATGGTGGACTTGCCCTTTCAAACCGAACCACGATCGATCCATCATAGCTTAGGCCAGAGTGATCCATTGTGATCGCCAAGACTCCGTCCGAAATGTAAATTGAGAGCAAATTTCGCTTGATGACGGAGTTATCTTGTTTCCAACAACGGACTATCCGTCATAACTTGGCAGGAAATGACTCCATTAAAATCATGAAGGCTCATGATCACTCTCAAGTCATCCGAAATGTAAATTGAGGGCGAAATTTCCTGTGATTTTGTGGTCGCCCTTGGGCCGATTTGCGGACCACCCATTGTAACTTTTGCTGGAAATGATTCCATTGCGATCACCAAGCTCAATGATCACCCTCAGCTCATGCGAAACCGAAATGGAGAGCAAATTTCCCTTGATGATGGAGTTGGCCTTTCGCTGAGTCGCAAATGACCCGTCGTGATTTTAGCTTGAAATGACTCCGTTGTGATCACCAAGGCTCAATGATCACCCTCAAGTAGTCTGAAACATAAAGTGAGAGTGAAATCACCCGTGATGATGGACTTGCCCATTTGTCGAATAGCGGTCGATCCGTCGTAACTTTTGCTAGAGATGACTCCACTGTGACCACCAAAGCTCCGCCCAAGTATAAGTTGAGAGCGAAATTTCCCGTCATGACGGAGTCATCCTTTTGCCAAAGAATGGAGGATTCGTCGGAACTTGAGCTTGAAATCATCAAGGCTCAATGATCACCTAAAGAGTCGTTCGAAATGTAAATTGATGGCGAAACTTCCTGTGATTTTGAGGTTGCCCTTGGGCCGATCTATGGATGATCCATTGTCACTTGGTTGGAAACGATTCCATTGCGATCATCAAGCTCAATGATTACCCTCAACCCGTGCAAAGCCGATATGGAGAGCAAAGTTTCCCTTGATGTCGGAGTTGCCCTTTTGCCGGACCATGGACGATTCATCGTAACTTTAGCTTGAAATGACTCCATTGAAATTATCAAGGCTCAATAATCACCCTCAAGTTGTCCGAAATGCAAATTGAGGGAGAAATTTTCCGTGATTTTGTCGCCGCCCTTAGGCTGATCTGCAGACGATGCATCGTAACTTTGGGTGGAAATGATTCCATTGCGATCAACAGCCTCAATGATCACCATCAACTCGTGCGAAATTGAAATTGAGAGCAAAATTTCCCCTGGTGATGCAGTTGCCCTTTCACCGAACCACAGATGATCCGTCGTAGCTTTGGGCGGAAATGACTCCATTGTGATCACCCTCAGGTAGTCCGAAACATAAAGTGAGAGCGAAATCTCCCATGATGATGGACTTGCCCTCTAGCCAAACCATGGCCGATCCGTCGTGACTTTTATTGGAGATGACTCCATTGTGACCTCCACGGCTTTGCCCGAATCGCAAATTGGGAGCAAAATTTCTCGTGATGACGGAGTTATCCTTTTACCAAACAACGGACGATCCGTCGTAATTTTAGGTTGAAATGACTCCCTTGAAATCATCAAGGCTCAATGTCACCCTCAAGTCATCCAAATGTAAACTGAGTGCGAAACATACTGTGATTTTGTGGTTGCCCTTTGGCCGATCTACGGACGATCCATCGTAACCTTGGCTGGGGAAGATTCCATTGCGATAAGCAAGCGCTCAATGATCACCCTCAAGTCGTGCGAAACCAAAATTGATAGCAAAATGTCCCTTGATGATGGAGTTGCCCCTTTGCCGAACCACGGACGATTCCTCGTAACTTTGGCTGGAAATGACTCCATTGTGATTCTCGCGGCTCAATGGTCACCCTCAAGTAGTCCGAAACGTAAATTGAGAGAGAAATCTCCGTGATGATGGACTTGTCCTTTTGCGGAACCACGGTCGATCCGTTGTAACCTTGGCTTGCAATGACACTATTGTGATCACCAAGGCTCCATCCAAAGCGTAAATTGAAAGTGAAATTTCTCGTAATGACGGAGCTATCCTTTTGCCAAACAATGGACGATCCGTCGCAACTTTAGCTGGAAATGGCTCCACTGAAATAATCAATGGTCAGTGAATGCCCACAAGTTGTCCAAAATGTAAATTGAGGGCGAAATTTCCTGTGATTTTATGGTTGCCCTTGGCTGATTTGCGGACGATCCATCGTAGCTTTCGCTGGAACTGATTCCATTGTGATCACCAAGCTCAGTGATCACCCTCAACTCGTGCGAAACTGATTTGAGAGCAAAATTTCCCTCGATGATGGAGTTGCCCTTTTGCCGAACCACGAACGATCCATCGTAACTTTGGCTGGAAATGACTCCATTGTGATCACAAGGGTTCAATGATCACCCTCAGCAGTCCGAAACATAAATTGAGATCGAAATCTCCCGTGATGGTGGACTTGCCCTTTCACCGAACCACGATCGATCCATCATAGCTTAGGCCAGAGATGACTCCATTGTGATCGCCAAGACTCCGTCCGAAATGTAAATTGAGAGCAAAATTTCGCTTGATGACGGAGTTATCTTGTTTCAAACAACGGACTATCCGTCATAACCTTGGCAGGAAATGACTCCATTAAAATCATGAAGGCTCATGATCACTCTCAAGCATCCGAAATGTAAATTTAGGGCGAAATTTCCTGTGATTTTGTGGTCGCCCTTGGGCCGATTTGCGGACCACCCATTGTAACTTTTGCTGGAAATGATTCCATTGCGATCACCAAGCTCAATGATCACCCTCAGCTCATGCGAAACCGAAATGGAGAGCAAAATTTCCCTTGATGATGGAGTTGGCCTTTCGCTGAGTCGCAAATGACCCGTCGTGATTTTAGCTTGAAATGACTCCGTTGTGATCACCAAGGCTCAATGATCACCCTCAAGTAGTCTGAAACATAAAGTGAGAGTGAAATCACCCGTGATGATGGACTTGCCCATTTGTCGAATAGCGGTCGATCCGTCGTAACTTTTGCTAGAGATGACTCCACTGTGACCACCAAAGCTCCGCCCAAGTATAAGTTGAGAGCGAAATTTCCCGTCATGACGGAGTCATCCTTTTGCCAAAGAATGGAGGATTCGTCGGAACTTGAGCTTGAAATCATCAAGGCTCAATGATCACCCTAAAGTCGTTCGAAATGTAAATTGATGGCGAAACTTCCTGTGATTTTGAGGTTGCCCTTGGGCCGATCTATGGATGATCCATTGTCACTTTGGTTGGAAACGATTCCATTGCGATCATCAAGCTCAATGATTACCCTCACCCGTGCAAAGCCGATATGGAGAGCAAAGTTTCCCTTGATGTCGGAGTTGCCCTTTTGCCGGACCATGGACGATTCATCGTAACTTTAGCTTGAAATGACTCCATTGAAATTATCAAGGCTCAATAATCACCCTCAAGTTGTCCGAAATGCAAATTGAGGGAGAAATTTTCCGTGATTTTGTCGCCGCCCTTAGGCTGATCTGCAGACGATGCATCGTAACTTTGGGTGGAAATGATTCCATTGCGATCAACAGCCTCAATGATCACCATCAACTCGTGCGAAATTGAAATTGAGAGCAAAATTTCCCCTGGTGATGCAGTTGCCCTTTCACCGAACCACAGATGATCCGTCGTAGCTTTGGGCGGAAATGACTCCATTGTGATCACCCTCAGGTAGTCCGAAACATAAAGTGAGAGCGAAATCTCCCATGATGATGGACTTGCCCTCTAGCCAAACCATGGCCGATCCGTCGTGACTTTTATTGGAGATGACTCCATTGTGACCTCCACGGCTTTGCCCGAATCGCAAATTGGGAGCAAAATTTCTCGTGATGACGGAGTTATCCTTTTACCAAACAACGGACGATCCGTCGTAATTTTAGGTTGAAATGACTCCCTTGAAATCATCAAGGCTCAATGTCACCCTCAAGTCATCCAAAATGTAAACTGAGTGCGAAACATACTATGATTTTGTGGTTGCCCTTTGGCCGATCTACGGACGATCCATCGTAACCTTGGCTGGGGAAGATTCCATTGCGATAAGCAAGCGCTCAATGATCACCCTCAAGTCGTGCGAAACCAAATTTGATAGCAAAATGTCCCTTGATGATGGAGTTGCCCCTTTGCCGAACCACGGACGATTCCTCGTAACTTTGGCTGGAAATGACTCCATTGTGATTCTCGCGGCTCAATGGTCACCCTCAAGTAGTCCGAAACGTAAATTGAGAGAGAAATCTCCCGTGATGATGGACTTGTCCTTTTGCGGAACCACGGTCGATCCGTTGTAACCTTGGCTTGCAATGACACTATTGTGATCACCAAGGCTCCATCCAAAGCGTAAATTGAAAGTGAAATTTCTCGTAATGACGGAGCTATCCTTTTGCCAAACAATGGACGATCCGTCGCAACTTTAGCTGGAAATGGCTCCACTGAAATAATCAATGGTCAGTGAATGCCCACAAGTTGTCCAAAATGTAAATTGAGGGCGAAATTTCCTGTGATTTTATGGTTGCCCTTGGGCTGATTTGCGGACGATCCATCGTAGCTTTCGCTGGAACTGATTCCATTGTGATCACCAAGCTCAGTGATCACCCTCAACTCGTGCGAAACTGAATTTGAGAGCAAAATTTCCCTCGATGATGGAGTTGCCCTTTTGCCGAACCACGAACGATCCATCGTAACTTTGGCTGGAAATGACTCCATTGTGATCACAAGGGTTCAATGATCACCCTCAGCAGTCCGAAACATAAATTGAGATCGAAATCTCCCGTGATGGTGGACTTGCCCTTTCACCGAACCACGATCGATCCATCATAGCTTAGGCCAGAGATGACTCCATTGTGATCGCCAAGACTCCGTCCGAAATGTAAATTGAGAGCAAAATTTCGCTTGATGACGGAGTTATCTTGTTTCCAACAACGGACTATCCGTCATAACCTTGGCAGGAAATGACTCCATTAAAATCATGAAGGCTCATGATCACTCTCAAGTCATCCGAAATGTAAATTTAGGGCGAAATTTCCTGTGATTTTGTGGTCGCCCTTGGGCCGATTTGCGGACCACCCATTGTAACTTTTGCTGGAAATGATTCCATTGCGATCACCAAGCTCAATGATCACCCTCAGCTCATGCGAAACCGAAATGGAGAGCAAAATTTCCCTTGATGATGGAGTTGGCCTTTCGCTGAGTCGCAAATGACCCGTCGTGATTTTAGCTTGAAATGACTCCGTTGTGATCACCAAGGCTCAATGATCACCCTCAAGTAGTCTGAAACATAAAGTGAGAGTGAAATCACCCGTGATGATGGACTTGCCCATTTGTCGAATAGCGGTCGATCCGTCGTAACTTTTGCTAGAGATGACTCCACTGTGACCACCAAAGCTCCGCCCAAGTATAAGTTGAGAGCGAAATTTCCCGTCATGACGGAGTCATCCTTTTGCCAAAGAATGGAGGATTCGTCGGAACTTGAGCTTGAAATCATCAAGGCTCAATGATCACCCTAAAGTCGTTCGAAATGTAAATTGATGGCGAAACTTCCTGTGATTTTGAGGTTGCCCTTGGGCCGATCTATGGATGATCCATTGTCACTTTGGTTGGAAACGATTCCATTGCGATCATCAAGCTCAATGATTACCCTCAACCCGTGCAAAGCCGATATGGAGAGCAAAGTTTCCCTTGATGTCGGAGTTGCCCTTTTGCCGGACCATGGACGATTCATCGTAACTTTAGCTTGAAATGACTCCATTGAAATTATCAAGGCTCAATAATCACCCTCAAGTTGTCCGAAATGCAAATTGAGGGAGAAATTTTCCGTGATTTTGTCGCCGCCCTTAGGCTGATCTGCAGACGATGCATCGTAACTTTGGGTGGAAATGATTCCATTGCGATCAACAGCCTCAATGATCACCATCAACTCGTGCGAAATTGAAATTGAGAGCAAAATTTCCCCTGGTGATGCAGTTGCCCTTTCACCGAACCACAGATGATCCGTCGTAGCTTTGGGCGGAAATGACTCCATTGTGATCACCCTCAGGTAGTCCGAAACATAAAGTGAGAGCGAAATCTCCCATGATGATGGACTTGCCCTAGCCAAACCATGGCCGATCCGTCGTGACTTTTATTGGAGATGACTCCATTGTGACCTCCACGGCTTTGCCCGAATCGCAAATTGGGAGCAAAATTTCTCGTGATGACGGAGTTATCCTTTTACCAAACAACGGACGATCCGTCGTAATTTTAGGTTGAAATGACTCCCTTGAAATCATCAAGGCTCAATGTCACCCTCAAGTCATCCAAAATGTAAACTGAGTGCGAAACATACTATGATTTTGTGGTTGCCCTTTGGCCGATCTACGGACGATCCATCGTAACCTTGGCTGGGGAAGATTCCATTGCGATAAGCAAGCGCTCAATGATCACCCTCAAGTCGTGCGAAACCAAAATTGATAGCAAAATGTCCCTTGATGATGGAGTTGCCCCTTTGCCGAACCACGGACGATTCCTCGTAACTTTGGCTGGAAATGACTCCATTGTGATTCTCGCGGCTCAATGGTCACCCTCAAGTAGTCCGAAACGTAAATTGAGAGAGAAATCTCCCGTGATGATGGACTTGTCCTTTTGCGGAACCACGGTCGATCCGTTGTAACCTTGGCTTGCAATGACACTATTGTGATCACCAAGGCTCCATCCAAAGCGTAAATTGAAAGTGAAATTTCTCGTAATGACGGAGCTATCCTTTTGCCAAACAATGGACGATCCGTCGCAACTTTAGCTGGAAATGGCTCCACTGAAATAATCAATGGTCAGTGAATGCCCACAAGTTGTCCAAAATGTAAATTGAGGGCGAAATTTCCTGTGATTTTATGGTTGCCCTTGGGCTGATTTGCGGACGATCCATCGTAGCTTTCGCTGGAACTGATTCCATTGTGATCACCAAGCTCAGTGATCACCCTCAACTCGTGCGAAACTGAATTTGAGAGCAAAATTTCCCTCGATGATGGAGTTGCCCTTTTGCCGAACCACGAACGATCCATCGTAACTTTGGCTGGAAATGACTCCATTGTGATCACAAGGGTTCAATGATCACCCTCAGCAGTCCGAAACATAAATTGAGATCGAAATCTCCCGTGATGGTGGACTTGCCCTTTCACCCGAACCACGATCGATCCATCATAGCTTAGGCCAGAGATGACTCCATTGTGATCGCCAAGACTCCGTCCGAAATGTAAATTGAGAGCAAAATTTCGCTTGATGACGGAGTTATCTTGTTTCCAGACAACGGACTATCCGTCATAACCTTGGCAGGAAATGACTCCATTAAAATCATGAAGGCTCATGATCACTCTCAAGCCATCCGAAATGTAAATTTAGGGCGAAATTTCCTGTGATTTTGTGGTCGCCCTTGGGCCGATTTGCGGACCACCCATTGTAACTTTTGCTGGAAATGATTCCATTGCGATCACCAAGCTCAATGATCACCCTCAGCTCATGCGAAACCGAAATGGAGAGCAAAATTTCCCTTGATGATGGAGTTGGCCTTTCGCTGAGTCGCAAATGACCCGTCGTGATTTTAGCTTGAAATGACTCCGTTGTGATCACCAAGGCTCAATGATCACCCTCAAGTAGTCTGAAACATAAAGTGAGAGTGAAATCACCCGTGATGATGGACTTGCCCATTTGTCGAATAGCGGTCGATCCGTCGTAACTTTTGCTAGAGATGACTCCACTGTGACCACCAAAGCTCCGCCCAAGTATAAGTTGAGAGCGAAATTTCCCGTCATGACGGAGTCATCCTTTTGCCAAAGAATGGAGGATTCGTCGGAACTTGAGCTTGAAATCATCAAGGCTCAATGATCACCCTAAAGTCGTTCGAAATGTAAATTGATGGCGAAACTTCCTGTGATTTTGAGGTTGCCCTTGGGCCGATCTATGGATGATCCATTGTCACTTTGGTTGGAAACGATTCCATTGCGATCATCAAGCTCAATGATTACCCTCAACCCGTGCAAAGCCGATATGGAGAGCAAAGTTTCCCTTGATGTCGGAGTTGCCCTTTTGCCGGACCATGGACGATTCATCGTAACTTTAGCTTGAAATGACTCCATTGAAATTATCAAGGCTCAATAATCACCCTCAAGTTGTCCGAAATGCAAATTGAGGGAGAAATTTTCCGTGATTTTGTCGCCGCCCTTAGGCTGATCTGCAGACGATGCATCGTAACTTTGGGTGGAAATGATTCCATTGCGATCAACAGCCTCAATGATCACCATCAACTCGTGCGAAATTGAAATTGAGAGCAAAATTTCCCCTGGTGATGCAGTTGCCCTTTCACCGAACCACAGATGATCCGTCGTAGCTTTGGGCGGAAATGACTCCATTGTGATCACCCTCAGGTAGTCCGAAACATAAAGTGAGAGCGAAATCTCCCATGATGATGGACTTGCCCTCTAGCCAAACCATGGCCGATCCGTCGTGACTTTTATTGGAGATGACTCCATTGTGACCTCCACGGCTTTGCCCGAATCGCAAATTGGGAGCAAAATTTCTCGTGATGACGGAGTTATCCTTTTACCAAACAACGGACGATCCGTCGTAATTTTAGGTTGAAATGACTCCCTTGAAATCATCAAGGCTCAATGTCACCCTCAAGTCATCCAAAATGTAAACTGAGTGCGAAACATACTATGATTTTGTGGTTGCCCTTTGGCCGATCTACGGACGATCCATCGTAACCTTGGCTGGGGAAGATTCCATTGCGATAAGCAAGCGCTCAATGATCACCCTCAAGTCGTGCGAAACCAAAATTGATAGCAAAATGTCCCTTGATGATGGAGTTGCCCCTTTGCCGAACCACGGACGATTCCTCGTAACTTTGGCTGGAAATGACTCCATTGTGATTCTCGCGGCGGCTCAATGGTCACCCTCAAGTAGTCCGAAACGTAAATTGAGAGAGAAATCTCCCGTGATGATGGACTTGTCCTTTTGCGGAACCACGGTCGATCCGTTGTAACCTTGGCTTGCAATGACACTATTGTGATCACCAAGGCTCCATCCAAAGCGTAAATTGAAAGTGAAATTTCTCGTAATGACGGAGCTATCCTTTTGCCAAACAATGGACGATCCGTCGCAACTTTAGCTGGAAATGGCTCCACTGAAATAATCAATGGTCAGTGAATGCCCACAAGTTGTCCAAAATGTAAATTGAGGGCGAAATTTCCTGTGATTTTATGGTTGCCCTTGGGCTGATTTGCGGACGATCCATCGTAGCTTTCGCTGGAACTGATTCCATTGTGATCACCAAGCTCAGTGATCACCCTCAACTCGTGCGAAACTGAATTTGAGAGCAAAATTTCCCTCGATGATGGAGTTGCCCTTTTGCCGAACCACGAACGATCCATCGTAACTTTGGCTGGAAATGACTCCATTGTGATCACAAGGGTTCAATGATCACCCTCAGCAGTCCGAAACATAAATTGAGATCGAAATCTCCCGTGATGGTGGACTTGCCCTTTCACCGAACCACGATCGATCCATCATAGCTTAGGCCAGAGATGACTCCA
The DNA here is from genome assembly GCA_037672795.1 of Lagerstroemia speciosa. Lineage (NCBI taxonomy): Eukaryota > Viridiplantae > Streptophyta > Magnoliopsida > Myrtales > Lythraceae > Lagerstroemia > Lagerstroemia speciosa. Next base: position 1,901,964 of record CM075289.1, on the reverse strand, counting down.
TTGTGATCGCCAAGACTCCGTCCGAAATGTAAATTGAGAGCAAAATTTCGCTTGATGACGGAGTTATCTTGTTTCCAACAACGGACTATCCGTCATAACCTTGGCAGGAAATGACTCCATTAAATCATGAAGGCTCATGATCACTCTCAAGTCATCCGAAATGTAAATTTAGGGCGAAATTTCCTGTGATTTTGTGGTCGCCCTTGGGCCGATTTGCGGACCACCCATTGTAACTTTTGCTGGAAATGATTCCATTGCGATCACCAAGCTCAATGATCACCCTCAGCTCATGCGAAACCGAAATGGAGAGCAAAATTTCCCTTGATGATGGAGTTGGCCTTTCGCTGAGTCGCAAATGACCCGTCGTGATTTTAGCTTGAAATGACTCCGTTGTGATCACCAAGGCTCAATGATCACCCTCAAGTAGTCTGAAACATAAAGTGAGAGTGAAATCACCCGTGATGATGGACTTGCCCATTTGTCGAATAGCGGTCGATCCGTCGTAACTTTTGCTAGAGATGACTCCACTGTGACCACCAAAGCTCCGCCCAAGTATAAGTTGAGAGCGAAATTTCCCGTCATGACGGAGTCATCCTTTTGCCAAAGAATGGAGGATTCGTCGGAACTTGAGCTTGAAATCATCAAGGCTCAATGATCACCCTAAAGTCGTTCGAAATGTAAATTGATGGCGAAACTTCCTGTGATTTTGAGGTTGCCCTTGGGCCGATCTATGGATGATCCATTGTCACTTTGGTTGGAAACGATTCCATTGCGATCATCAAGCTCAATGATTACCCTCAACCCGTGCAAAGCCGATATGGAGAGCAAAGTTTCCCTTGATGTCGGAGTTGCCCTTTTGCCGGACCATGGACGATTCATCGTAACTTTAGCTTGAAATGACTCCATTGAAATTATCAAGGCTCAATAATCACCCTCAAGTTGTCCGAAATGCAAATTGAGGGAGAAATTTTCCGTGATTTTGTCGCCGCCCTTAGGCTGATCTGCAGACGATGCATCGTAACTTTGGGTGGAAATGATTCCATTGCGATCAACAGCCTCAATGATCACCATCAACTCGTGCGAAATTGAAATTGAGAGCAAAATTTCCCCTGGTGATGCAGTTGCCCTTTCACCGAACACAGATGATCCGTCGTAGCTTTGGGCGGAAATGACTCCATTGTGATCACCCTCAGGTAGTCCGAAACATAAAGTGAGAGCGAAATCTCCCATGATGATGGACTTGCCCTCTAGCCAAACCATGGCCGATCCGTCGTGACTTTTATTGGAGATGACTCCATTGTGACCTCCACGGCTTTGCCCGAATCGCAAATTGGGAGCAAAATTTCTCGTGATGACGGAGTTATCCTTTTACCAAACAACGGACGATCCGTCGTAATTTTAGGTTGAAATGACTCCCTTGAAATCATCAAGGCTCAATGTCACCCTCAAGTCATCCAAAATGTAAACTGAGTGCGAAACATACTGTGATTTTGTGGTTGCCCTTTGGCCGATCTACGGACGATCCATCGTAACCTTGGCTGGGGAAGATTCCATTGCGATAAGCAAGCGCTCAATGATCACCCTCAAGTCGTGCGAAACCAAAATTGATAGCAAAATGTCCCTTGATGATGGAGTTGCCCCTTTGCCGAACCACGGACGATTCCTCGTAACTTTGGCTGGAAATGACTCCATTGTGATTCTCGCGGCTCAATGGTCACCCTCAAGTAGTCCGAAACGTAAATTGAGAGAGAAATCTCCCGTGATGATGGACTTGTCCTTTTGCGGAACCACGGTCGATCCGTTGTACCTTGGCTTGCAATGACACTATTGTGATCACCAAGGCTCCATCCAAAGCGTAAATTGAAAGTGAAATTTCTCGTAATGACGGAGCTATCCTTTTGCCAAACAATGGACGATCCGTCGCAACTTTAGCTGGAAATGGCTCCACTGAAATAATCAATGGTCAGTGAATGCCCACAAGTTGTCCAAAATGTAAATTGAGGGCGAAATTTCCTGTGATTTTATGGTTGCCCTTGGGCTGATTTGCGGACGATCCATCGTAGCTTTCGCTGGAACTGATTCCATTGTGATCACCAAGCTCAGTGATCACCCTCAACTCGTGCGAAACTGAATTTGAGAGCAAAATTTCCCTCGATGATGGAGTTGCCCTTTTGCCGAACCACGAACGATCCATCGTAACTTTGGCTGGAAATGACTCCATTGTGATCACAAGGGTTCAATGATCACCCTCAGCAGTCCGAAACATAAATTGAGATCGAAATCTCCCGTGATGGTGGACTTGCCCTTTCACCGAACCACGATCGATCCATCATAGCTTAGGCCAGAGATGACTCCATTGTGATCGCCAAGACTCCGTCCGAAATGTAAATTGAGAGCAAAATTTCGCTTGATGACGGAGTTATCTTGTTTCCAGACAACGGACTATCCGTCATAACCTTGGCAGGAAATGACTCCATTAAAATCATGAAGGCTCATGATCACTCTCAAGCCATCCGAAATGTAAATTTAGGGCGAAATTTCCTGTGATTTTGTGGTCGCCCTTGGGCCGATTTGCGGACCACCCATTGTAACTTTTGCTGGAAATGATTCCATTGCGATCACCAAGCTCAATGATCACCCTCAGCTCATGCGAAACCGAAATGGAGAGCAAAATTTCCCTTGATGATGGAGTTGGCCTTTCGCTGAGTCGCAAATGACCCGTCGTGATTTTAGCTTGAAATGACTCCGTTGTGATCACCAAGGCTCAATGATCACCCTCAAGTAGTCTGAAACATAAAGTGAGAGTGAAATCACCCGTGATGATGGACTTGCCCATTTGTCGAATAGCGGTCGATCCGTCGTAACTTTTGCTAGAGATGACTCCACTGTGACCACCAAAGCTCCGCCCAAGTATAAGTTGAGAGCGAAATTTCCCGTCATGACGGAGTCATCCTTTTGCCAAAGAATGGAGGATTCGTCGGAACTTGAGCTTGAAATCATCAAGGCTCAATGATCACCCTAAAGTCGTTCGAAATGTAAATTGATGGCGAAACTTCCTGTGATTTTGAGGTTGCCCTTGGGCCGATCTATGGATGATCCATTGTCACTTTGGTTGGAAACGATTCCATTGCGATCATCAAGCTCAATGATTACCCTCAACCCGTGCAAAGCCGATATGGAGAGCAAAGTTTCCCTTGATGTCGGAGTTGCCCTTTTGCCGGACCATGGACGATTCATCGTAACTTTAGCTTGAAATGACTCCATTGAAATTATCAAGGCTCAATAATCACCCTCAAGTTGTCCGAAATGCAAATTGAGGGAGAAATTTTCCGTGATTTTGTCGCCGCCCTTAGGCTGATCTGCAGACGATGCATCGTAACTTTGGGTGGAAATGATTCCATTGCGATCAACAGCCTCAATGATCACCATCAACTCGTGCGAAATTGAAATTGAGAGCAAAATTTCCCCTGGTGATGCAGTTGCCCTTTCACCGAACCACAGATGATCCGTCGTAGCTTTGGGCGGAAATGACTCCATTGTGATCACCCTCAGGTAGTCCGAAACATAAAGTGAGAGCGAAATCTCCCATGATGATGGACTTGCCCTCTAGCCAAACCATGGCCGATCCGTCGTGACTTTTATTGGAGATGACTCCATTGTGACCTCCACGGCTTTGCCCGAATCGCAAATTGGGAGCAAAATTTCTCGTGATGACGGAGTTATCCTTTTACCAAACAACGGACGATCCGTCGTAATTTTAGGTTGAAATGACTCCCTTGAAATCATCAAGGCTCAATGTCACCCTCAAGTCATCCAAAATGTAAACTGAGTGCGAAACATACTGTGATTTTGTGGTTGCCCTTTGGCCGATCTACGGACGATCCATCGTAACCTTGGCTGGGGAAGATTCCATTGCGATAAGCAAGCGCTCAATGATCACCCTCAAGTCGTGCGAAACCAAAATTGATAGCAAAATGTCCCTTGATGATGGAGTTGCCCCTTTGCCGAACCACGGACGATTCCTCGTAACTTTGGCTGGAAATGACTCCATTGTGATTCTCGCGGCTCAATGGTCACCCTCAAGTAGTCCGAAACGTAAATTGAGAGAGAAATCTCCCGTGATGATGGACTTGTCCTTTTGCGGAACCACGGTCGATCCGTTGTAACCTTGGCTTGCAATGACACTATTGTGATCACCAAGGCTCCATCCAAAGCGTAAATTGTAAAAGAAATTTCTCGTAATGACGGAGCTATCCTTTTGCCAAACAATGGACGATCCGTCGCAACTTTAGCTGGAAATGGCTCCACTGAAATAATCAATGGTCAGTGAATGCCCACAAGTTGTCCAAAATGTAAATTGAGGGCGAAATTTCCTGTGATTTTATGGTTGCCCTTGGGCTGATTTGCGGACGATCCATCGTAGCTTTCGCTGGAACTGATTCCATTGTGATCACCAAGCTCAGTGATCACCCTCAACTCGTGCGAAACTGAATTTGAGAGCAAATTTCCCTCGATGATGGAGTTGCCCTTTTGCCGAACCACGAACGATCCATCGTAACTTGGCTGGAAATGACTCCATTGTGATCACCAAGCTGATCACCTCAATCGTGCGAAACTGAATTTGAGAGCAAATTTCCCTCGATGATGGAGTCCCTTTTGCCGAACCACGAACGATCCATCGTAACTTTGGCTGGAAATGACTCCATTGTGATCACAAGGGTTCAATGATCACCCTCAGCAGTCCGAAACATAAATTGAGATCGAAATCTCCCGTGATGGTGGACTTGCCCTTTCACCGAACCACGATCGATCCATCATAGCTTAGGCCAGAGATGACTCCATTGTGATCGCCAAGACTCCGTCCGAAATGTAAATTGAGAGCAAAATTTCGCTTGATGACGGAGTTATCTTGTTTCCAACAACGGACTATCCGTCATAACCTTGGCAGGAAATGACTCCATTAAAATCATGAAGGCTCATGATCACTCTCAAGCATCCGAAATGTAAATTGAGGGCGAAATTTCCTGTGATTTTGTGGTCGCCCTTGGGCCGATTTGCGGACCACCCATTGTAACTTTTGCTGGAAATGATTCCATTGCGATCACCAAGCTCAATGATCACCCTCAGCTCATGCGAAACCGAAATGGAGAGCAAAATTTCCCTTGATGATGGAGTTGGCCTTTCGCTGAGTCGCAAATGACCCGTCGTGATTTTAGCTTGAAATGACTCCGTTGTGATCACCAAGGCTCAATGATCACCCTCAAGTAGTCTGAAACATAAAGTGAGAGTGAAATCACCCGTGATGATGGACTTGCCCATTTGTCGAATAGCGGTCGATCCGTCGTAACTTTTGCTAGAGATGACTCCACTGTGACCACCAAAGCTCCGCCCAAGTATAAGTTGAGAGCGAAATTTCCCGTCATGACGGAGTCATCCTTTTGCCAAAGAATGGAGGATTCGTCGGAACTTGAGCTTGAAATCATCAAGGCTCAATGATCACCCTAAAGTCGTTCGAAATGTAAATTGATGGCGAAACTTCCTGTGATTTTGAGGTTGCCCTTGGGCCGATCTATGGATGATCCATTGTCACTTTGGTTGGAAACGATTCCATTGCGATCATCAAGCTCAATGATTACCCTCAACCCGTGCAAAGCCGATATGGAGAGCAAAGTTTCCCTTGATGTCGGAGTTGCCCTTTTGCCGGACCATGGACGATTCATCGTAACTTTAGCTTGAAATGACTCCATTGAAATTATCAAGGCTCAATAATCACCCTCAAGTTGTCCGAAATGCAAATTGAGGGAGAAATTTTCCGTGATTTTGTCGCCGCCCTTAGGCTGATCTGCAGACGATGCATCGTAACTTTGGGTGGAAATGATTCCATTGCGATCAACAGCCTCAATGATCACCATCAACTCGTGCGAAATTGAAATTGAGAGCAAAATTTCCCCTGGTGATGCAGTTGCCCTTTCACCGAACCACAGATGATCCGTCGTAGCTTTGGGCGGAAATGACTCCATTGTGATCACCCTCAGGTAGTCCGAAACATAAAGTGAGAGCGAAATCTCCCATGATGATGGACTTGCCCTCTAGCCAAACCATGGCCGATCCGTCGTGACTTTTATTGGAGATGACTCCATTGTGACCTCCACGGCTTTGCCCGAATCGCAAATTGGGAGCAAAATTTCTCGTGATGACGGAGTTATCCTTTTACCAAACAACGGACGATCCGTCGTAATTTTAGGTTGAAATGACTCCCTTGAAATCATCAAGGCTCAATGTCACCCTCAAGTCATCCAAAATGTAAACTGAGTGCGAAACATACTATGATTTTGTGGTTGCCCTTTGGCCGATCTACGGACGATCCATCGTAACCTTGGCTGGGGAAGATTCCATTGCGATAAGCAAGCGCTCAATGATCACCCTCAAGTCGTGCGAAACCAAAATTGATAGCAAAATGTCCCTTGATGATGGAGTTGCCCCTTTGCCGAACCACGGACGATTCCTCGTAACTTTGGCTGGAAATGACTCCATTGTGATTCTCGCGGCTCAATGGTCACCCTCAAGTAGTCCGAAACGTAAATTGAGAGAGAAATCTCCCGTGATGATGGACTTGTCCTTTTGCGGAACCACGGTCGATCCGTTGTAACCTTGGCTTGCAATGACACTATTGTGATCACCAAGGCTCCATCCAAAGCGTAAATTGAAAGTGAAATTTCTCGTAATGACGGAGCTATCCTTTTGCCAAACAATGGACGATCCGTCGCAACTTTAGCTGGAAATGGCTCCACTGAAATAATCAATGGTCAGTGAATGCCCACAAGTTGTCCAAAATGTAAATTGAGGGCGAAATTTCCTGTGATTTTATGGTTGCCCTTGGGCTGATTTGCGGACGATCCATCGTAGCTTTCGCTGGAACTGATTCCATTGTGATCACCAAGCTCAGTGATCACCCTCAACTCGTGCGAAACTGAATTGAGAGCAAATTTCCCTCGATGATGGAGTTGCCCTTTTGCCGAACCACGAACGATCCATCGTAACTTTGGCTGGAAATGACTCCATTGTGATCACCAAGCTCAGTGATCACCCTCAACTCGTGCGAAACTGAATTGAGAGCAAATTTCCCTCGATGATGGAGTTGCCCTTTTGCCGAACCACGAACGATCCATCGTAACTTTGGCTGGAAATGACTCCATTGTGATCACAAGGGTTCAATGATCACCCTCAGCAGTCCGAAACATAAATTGAGATCGAAATCTCCCGTGATGGTGGACTTGCCCTTTCACCGAACCACGATCGATCCATCATAGCTTAGGCCAGAGATGACTCCATTGTGATCGCCAAGACTCCGTCCGAAATGTAAATTGAGAGCAAAATTTCGCTTGATGACGGAGTTATCTTGTTTCCAAACAACGGACTATCCGTCATAACCTTGGCAGGAAATGACTCCATTAAAATCATGAAGGCTCATGATCACTCTCAAGTCATCCGAAATGTAAATTTAGGGCGAAATTTCCTGTGATTTTGTGGTCGCCCTTGGGCCGATTTGCGGACCACCCATTGTAACTTTTGCTGGAAATGATTCCATTGCGATCACCAAGCTCAATGATCACCCTCAGCTCATGCGAAACCGAAATGGAGAGCAAAATTTCCCTTGATGATGGAGTTGGCCTTTCGCTGAGTCGCAAATGACCCGTCGTGATTTTAGCTTGAAATGACTCCGTTGTGATCACCAAGGCTCAATGATCACCCTCAAGTAGTCTGAAACATAAAGTGAGAGTGAAATCACCCGTGATGATGGACTTGCCCATTTGTCGAATAGCGGTCGATCCGTCGTAACTTTTGCTAGAGATGACTCCACTGTGACCACCAAAGCTCCGCCCAAGTATAAGTTGAGAGCGAAATTTCCCGTCATGACGGAGTCATCCTTTTGCCAAAGAATGGAGGATTCGTCGGAACTTGAGCTTGAAATCATCAAGGCTCAATGATCACCCTAAAGTCGTTCGAAATGTAAATTGATGGCGAAACTTCCTGTGATTTTGAGGTTGCCCTTGGGCCGATCTATGGATGATCCATTGTCACTTTGGTTGGAAACGATTCCATTGCGATCATCAAGCTCAATGATTACCCTCAACCCGTGCAAAGCCGATATGGAGAGCAAAGTTTCCCTTGATGTCGGAGTTGCCCTTTTGCCGGACCATGGACGATTCATCGTAACTTTAGCTTGAAATGACTCCATTGAAATTATCAAGGCTCAATAATCACCCTCAAGTTGTCCGAAATGCAAATTGAGGGAGAAATTTTCCGTGATTTTGTCGCCGCCCTTAGGCTGATCTGCAGACGATGCATCGTAACTTTGGGTGGAAATGATTCCATTGCGATCAACAGCCTCAATGATCACCATCAACTCGTGCGAAATTGAAATTGAGAGCAAAATTTCCCCTGGTGATGCAGTTGCCCTTTCACCGAACCACAGATGATCCGTCGTAGCTTTGGGCGGAAATGACTCCATTGTGATCACCCTCAGGTAGTCCGAAACATAAAGTGAGAGCGAAATCTCCCATGATGATGGACTTGCCCTCTAGCCAAACCATGGCCGATCCGTCGTGACTTTTATTGGAGATGACTCCATTGTGACCTCCACGGCTTTGCCCGAATCGCAAATTGGGAGCAAAATTTCTCGTGATGACGGAGTTATCCTTTTACCAAACAACGGACGATCCGTCGTAATTTTAGGTTGAAATGACTCCCTTGAAATCATCAAGGCTCAATGTCACCCTCAAGTCATCCAAAATGTAAACTGAGTGCGAAACATACTATGATTTTGTGGTTGCCCTTTGGCCGATCTACGGACGATCCATCGTAACCTTGGCTGGGGAAGATTCCATTGCGATAAGCAAGCGCTCAATGATCACCCTCAAGTCGTGCGAAACCAAAATTGATAGCAAAATGTCCCTTGATGATGGAGTTGCCCCTTTGCCGAACCACGGACGATTCCTCGTAACTTTGGCTGGAAATGACTCCATTGTGATTCTCGCGGCTCAATGGTCACCCTCAAGTAGTCCGAAACGTAAATTGAGAGAGAAATCTCCCGTGATGATGGACTTGTCCTTTTGCGGAACCACGGTCGATCCGTTGTAACCTTGGCTTGCAATGACACTATTGTGATCACCAAGGCTCCATCCAAAGCGTAAATTGAAAGTGAAATTTCTCGTAATGACGGAGCTATCCTTTTGCCAAACAATGGACGATCCGTCGCAACTTTAGCTGGAAATGGCTCCACTGAAATAATCAATGGTCAGTGAATGCCCACAAGTTGTCCAAAATGTAAATTGAGGGCGAAATTTCCTGTGATTTTATGGTTGCCCTTGGGCTGATTTGCGGACGATCCATCGTAGCTTTCGCTGGAACTGATTCCATTGTGATCACCAAGCTCAGTGATCACCCTCAACTCGTGCGAAACTGAATTTGAGAGCAAAATTTCCCTCGATGATGGAGTTGCCCTTTTGCCGAACCACGAACGATCCATCGTAACTTTGGCTGGAAATGACTCCATTGTGATCACCAAGCTCAGTGATCACCCTCAACTCGTGCGAAACTGAATTTGAGAGCAAAATTTCCCTCGATGATGGAGTTGCCCTTTTGCCGAACCACGAACGATCCATCGTAACTTTGGCTGGAAATGACTCCATTGTGATCACAAGGGTTCAATGATCACCCTCAGCAGTCCGAAACATAAATTGAGATCGAAATCTCCCGTGATGGTGGACTTGCCCTTTCACCGAACCACGATCGATCCATCATAGCTTAGGCCAGAGATGACTCCATTGTGATCGCCAAGACTCCGTCCGAAATGTAAATTGAGAGCAAAATTTCGCTTGATGACGGAGTTATCTTGTTTCCAACAACGGACTATCCGTCATAACCTTGGCAGGAAATGACTCCATTAAAATCATGAAGGCTCATGATCACTCTCAAGTCATCCGAAATGTAAATTGAGGGCGAAATTTCCTGTGATTTTATGGTCGCCCTTGGGCCGATTTGCGGACCACCCATTGTAACTTTTGCTGGAAATGATTCCATTGCGATCACCAAGCTCAATGATCACCCTCAGCTCATGCGAAACCGAAATGGAGCGCAAAATTTCCCTTGATGATGGAGTTGGCCTTTCGCTGAATCGCAAATGACCCGTCGTGATTTTAGCTTGAAATGACTCCGTTGTGATCACCAAGGCTCAATGATCACCCTCAAGTAGTCTGAAACATAAAGTGAGAGTGAAATCACCCGTGATGATGGACTTGCCCATTTGTCGAATAGCGGTCGATCCGTCGTAACTTTTGCTAGAGATGACTCCAGTGTGACCACCAAAGCTCCGCCCAAGTATAAGTTGAGAGCGAAATTTCCCCTCATGACGGAGTCATCCTTTTGCCAAAGAATGGAGGATTCGTCGGAACTTGAGCTTGAAATCATCAAGGCTCAATGATCACCCTAAAGTCGTTCGAAATGTAAATTGATGGCGAAACTTCCTGTGATTTTGAGGTTGCCCTTGGGCCGATCTATGGATGATCCATTGTCACTTTGGTTGGAAACGATTCCATTGCGATCATCAAGCTCAATGATTACCCTCAACCCGTGCAAAGCCGATATGGAGAGCAAAGTTTCCCTTGATGTCGGAGTTGCCCTTTTGCCGGACCATGGACGATTCATCGTAACTTTAGCTTGAAATGACTCCATTGAAATTATCAAGGCTCAATAATCACCCTCAAGTTGTCCGAAATGCAAATTGAGGGAGAAATTTTCCGTGATTTTGTCGCCGCCCTTAGGCTGATCTGCAGACGATGCATCGTAACTTTGGGTGGAAATGATTCCATTGCGATCAACAGCCTCAATGATCACCATCAACTCGTGCGAAATTGAAATTGAGAGCAAAATTTCCCCTGGTGATGCAGTTGCCCTTTCACCGAACCACAGATGATCCGTCGTAGCTTTGGGCGGAAATGACTCCATTGTGATCACCCTCAGGTAGTCCGAAACATAAAGTGAGAGCGAAATCTCCCATGATGATGGACTTGCCCTCTAGCCAAACCATGGCCGATCCGTCGTGACTTTTATTGGAGATGACTCCATTGTGACCTCCACGGCTTTGCCCGAATCGCAAATTGGGAGCAAAATTTCTCGTGATGACGGAGTTATCCTTTTACCAAACAACGGACGATCCGTCGTAATTTTAGGTTGAAATGACTCCCTTGAAATCATCAAGGCTCAATGTCACCCTCAAGTCATCCAAAATGTAAACTGAGTGCGAAACATACTATGATTTTGTGGTTGCCCTTTGGCCGATCTACGGACGATCCATCGTAACCTTGGCTGGGGAAGATTCCATTGCGATAAGCAAGCGCTCAATGATCACCCTCAAGTCGTGCGAAACCAAAATTGATAGCAAAATGTCCCTTGATGATGGAGTTGCCCCTTTGCCGAACCACGGACGATTCCTCGTAACTTTGGCTGGAAATGACTCCATTGTGATTCTCGCGGCTCAATGGTCACCCTCAAGTAGTCCGAAACGTAAATTGAGAGAGAAATCTCCCGTGATGATGGACTTGTCCTTTTGCGGAACCACGGTCGATCCGTTGTAACCTTGGCTTGCAATGACACTATTGTGATCACCAAGGCTCCATCCAAAGCGTAAATTGAAAGTGAAATTTCTCGTAATGACGGAGCTATCCTTTTGCCAAACAATGGACGATCCGTCGCAACTTTAGCTGGAAATGGCTCCACTGAAATAATCAATGGTCAGTGATTGCCCAAAAGTTGTCCAAAATGTAAATTGAGAGCGAAATTTCCTGTGATTTTATGGTTGCCCTTGGGCTGATTTGCGGACGATCCATCGTACCTTTCTCTGGAACTGATTCCATTGTGATCACCAAGCTCATTGATCACCGTCAACTCGTGCGAAACTGAATTTGAGAGCAAAATTTCCCTTGATGATGGAGTTGCCCTTTTGCCGAACCACGAACGATCCATCGTAACTTTGGCTGGAAATGACTCCATTGTGATCACAAGGGTTCAATGATCACCCTCAGTAGTCCGAAACATAAATTGAGATCGAAATCTCCCGTGATGGTGGACTTGCCCTTTCACCGAACCACGATTGATGCGAATCTCGCCAACACTGTGATCACCCAGTACCAAGTATGATAAGAACCTCACCAACTAGTGACGAAACCCGTATACGACTAAGGTCTCTAGGAAACATGTCCTTGTCAAGCTCGAATGGTGGAACCTTGACCCATTACCTATAAAGAGGTAAGAACCTTGGTATAGTGAAGACGCCACAATCAACTATGGAAGGGTTGATTGATAAGTCGGGGTGAACGCCACGGATTACTCCGATAAGTTCGGCAGTTCTAAAGAACCAAATAAAATAAGAACTCATTCTTATTGATCCATTATCTGAATGAATGAATATACAATGTGACCTACTTGTGTATTTATAGACTACTAATAGGAATATAAAAGGTGCAAATATATTCTAATAGCTATCCTAAAGATATGGTAGATATAATCTAAATATATCTAAAATATATCTTAAGAATATTCCTAGGAAAGCACAATATTTCCTAAATATAACAAAAATATACTCTCCTAATATATTCAAATCATAATACAAAATATGCAATCAGCTCATAAAAACAAATATAACTTCATCGCTTCCCGGGTACTAGCAACCACAGGTATGATCGAGAACCCGTCTCATGCTCAAGCACCATCACAGTGCCTTGCTGGAACAGTCATGCTCATCGTAATCCAATGCCTCGACAGTTGGTCGATAACGTGCCCACCCAGCACGTTGCCCACTACCACAGCCCGAGGCATGCTCGTGGTAGGCGGGTATCGGGATACCACTCTAGGGGTCTAACAGTAGGCCACTATCCTACCATCGAAAGTTGATAGGGCAAAAATTTGAATGATGCGTCATTGGGACGATGGTCGTGCGATCCGTCAAGTTATCATGAATCATCGAGCATCGGGCAAAGCCCGCATCGACCTTTTATCTAATAAATGCATCCCTTCCAGAAGTCGGGGTTCGTTGCACGTATTAGCTGATGCAAATCAAGAGAATGGTACAAGAGATCCTATTAGAGTTCCTAACGGGCCAATTATGAGGGCACGGGCCAAGAAGCTTAGAGAAGATCTGACGGAGCTAGTTCAGAGAATTTGGACTCAGGCGAACTCAATGAAGCATGCTGAAGCCGGTCCACGTGTGCCAGCAACATATGTCAACATTATTGAAGTTCTCGAAGATTCCAGTCAAAGTTGAATAATTCTGGTCAAAGAAGAATATTACATGGCTAAGTAATATATTACCTTTCTAAGTCAGAATATTAGGGTAATATTTCATTGTTTCCTAAAGAATAGTTAGAATATATTTGTTGCCTATTACATAGGAGGCAATCTGGAGATACAATATTTTGCATATCTTGTAATTGTGGCCTATTTATAGGTCAAGGCTGAGGATGGACGAATTTCCAGACTTCTTTTGTTTCAATACATAATTTTGTGAGGAATTTGCTCTTCTTGGTTCTTGAGAAGACTCGTAGAACTTATCAAGATTTCTTGTGGCGTTCTACAACTGGACTTATCACTTCGATCCTCGGGGTGTGGCGTCCTTTCCAAACCGTAGCTTTGGTTCCTATCTCGCTAGGTAGTGGGTCAAAGCTCGCCTTCGGAACTTGTTCTTTGCAGATCTTGGGGTTCTCTTCCATATATTGTTGTCGGGTTTTGCCACATGTTGGTAAGGTTCACATCAGTTGGTATCAGAGCTTTGGTTCTAAGACAAGTTTCATCTATCCTTTTTTCATTATTTTCTTTTTTCGTTCTTGTTGAAATCTATCCTTTCTTTTCTTAGTTTGTTCTTGAGTTTGCTTGCATAAAAAAAAATAAAAATAAATAAATAAAAATTCATGCAAAAAAAAAAGAAAAAAAAAGTATCAACAGCAAAACAAAAAAAAAGAAAGAAAGAAAGACAGAAACCAAAAGTAGAAAGAAAAAAATCAAGGGAAGCGAAGAAGATATCATACTGTCTTAGCATCAACTCATCAATCATAAATCCACCTAGTTTTCTTACTCAGAATCATTCCTTTTCCATCATTCTTATGTTTAAAATTCATACTCATCTATTTCCTTGACTCTTCACCCTAAGGATCCTTGTGATTTGTTTTGGTTGGATTCATACTTGAATTGCTGCAAGTTTCTTGGTTGTTCCTTGAGTCCGATTAAGAACTGAAGAAGGCAACAAGAGTGGAAAAAGGCCAGAGTGGTGAGCATATTAGAGGGTAACAGCCGAATACTTGAGAGAAACACGAGTGAATTGAGTGAATCATCTTTTGAGTGAAACACGTGAGGGAGTGAGGTGAGGTTCTTTTTCTTTCTATATTCATACTAACCTAGTTGCAGAATCTATACATGGCTCAACATCGAGACAGAGATCCATCCGAGGAGATTCAACAACATACCATCCCGAATCTTCAAATGGAAGCATTGTTGGGGGAGATGAGACGCATAATGCGACTTGAATTGGAGCCAATTCAAAATAGGTTGGATCAGGTGGAAGACAGAGTGTCGAGTGAGCCGCATCACAGCCACAACAATAGGGAGCATGGGCGACATGTTCCATGGGGAGATAACGAGGATGATGAGGAGTTAGAAGAACCAAACAAGCGACGAAGCAGGTTTGGGCATCGGAATGGAGAAGTTAGGAATCGAGAAGATAATAATTTGGGTAGCATCAAGATGAAGATTCCATCTTTCCAAGGCAAATCTGATCCGGAAGCATATCTTGAGTGGGAGAAGAAGATGGAGTTCATATTTGATTGCCACAACTATTCCGAAGTAAGGAAGGTAAAACTTGCGGTCGTTGAGTTTTCTGATTATGCTATTACATGGTGGGACCAGCTTGTTTTGAGCAGGAGACGGAATAGAGAACGTCCCATTGAAACATGGGAGGACATGAAATCGGTGATGAGGAAGCGGTTCGTTCCAAGCTACTATTACCGAGAGTTGCATAAAAGGTTGCAATCTCTTAGACAAGGGAGTCGAAGTGTTGAAGATTATTTTAAGGAGATGGAGATTACAATGATACGAGCCAATGTGGAGGAAGATCGAGAAGCCACTATGGCCAGATTTTTGTTTGGCTTGAACCGAGAAATTCATGATAGAGTAGAAATGCATCATTATGTAGAGTTGGAAGAGATGGTGCACATGGCGATCAAAGTGGAACAACAACTCAGGAGAGGAGGCACACGATCAGGTCCCAACTCGGGGTCTAATCTTTGGAAGCTGAGCTCCTCAAAGAAGGAAGAAAAGCCACAGACATCTTCAACTCTTAAGGCTAAAACTGAGCCTGAGTCGGGAAACACCAGCCGCGATTCCCAAGGTACAACCGATATTTCTACTACTCGGAATCGTGATATTAAGTGTTTTAAATGCCAAGGCAGGGGACACATGGCTAACCAATGCCCAAACAAGAGGGTGATGGTTATAAATGCCCAAGGAGAGCTAGAGTCGGAAGATGAAGAAGACGATCCCGACATGCCACCCTTAGAAGATGCTTATGATGGGCAGTATGCTGTTGAAGGAGAGATATTGGTGGCAAGACGAGCTCTCAACATGCAGGTTAAGGAGGAAGAAAATAATCAAAGAGAGAACTTGTTCCATACTCGATGCTTTGTGAACAACAAAGTGTGCAGCGTCATAATTGATGGAGGGAGTTGCACCAACGTGGCTAGCACAGAATTGGTGGAGAAATTGGCATTACCCACCTTGAAGCATCCACGACCTTATCGACTCCAATGGTTAAATGATAGTGGAGACATCAAGGTGACAAGGCAAGTTCTGGTTGCTTTTTCTATTGGAAAATATGTGGATGAGGTGCTTTGTGATGTAGTTCCCATGCATGCATGCCATATACTATTGGGAAGGCCATGGCAATATGATCGGAGGGCTACACATGATGGTTTTACCAATAGGTACTCCTTTGTAATGAATAAGCAGCCCATAGCTCTTATGCCATTAACTCCAAAGCAAGTTCTTGATGATCAAATGAAGCTGAAAAGAGCAAGTGAAAAGAAAATAAGGACAAAATCTGAAATTGAGAGAAAAGAAAGTATGAGAGAAGAAAAAGAAAGAGGAAAGAATAAGAAAAAGAGTGAAAGAGAAGAAGAGAGAGTTTCAGCCATAGGGAGAGCAAGAGAGGAAAAATTAAGTTTCATTGCAAAGCAAAGAGAGATCAAGAGAGTATTATTTTCTGATCAAACCCTTATAGTACTTATGTACAAGGAGGTCCTTTTAAACACTAATGATCTTGTCGGTTCTTTGCCGAGCAATGTTATTTCCCTTTTGCAGGAGTTCGATGATGTGTTTCCTGAGGAGTTGCCTTCAGGTTTACCCCCAATTCGAGGAATTGAGCATCAAATTGACTTCATACCCGGTGCATCAATCCCAAACCGACCAGCCTACCGGAGTAATCCCGAGGAAACAAAGGAACTTCAAAGGCAAGTAGGTGAGTTATTGGAAAAGGGGTATGTACGAGAAAGCATGAGTCCTTGTGCGGTTCCGGTGCTGCTAGTACCTAAGAAGGACGGGACATGGAGGATGTGTGTTGATTGTCGTGCAATCAACAATATCACGGTAAAGTATCGACATCCCATCCCTAGATTAGATGATATGCTTGATGAATTGCATGGTTCATGTGTTTTTACTAAGATTGATCTTAAAAGTGGATATCATCAAATTAGGATGAAAGAAGGTGATGAGTGGAAAACTGCATTCAAAACAAAACATGGATTATATGAATGGTCAGTTATGCCTTTTGGATTAACTAATGCACCGAGCACTTTCATGAGACTTATGAACCATGTTTTGCGTGCTTACATTGGACAATTTGTGGTTGTCTACTTTGATGATATTCTGATTTATAGCAAAAATTTGAATGACCATGTGGAACATTTAAAACTTGTTCTAGATATTTTAAGAAAAGAAAAGTTGTACGCAAATCTGAAGAAGTGTATGTTTTGCACGGATAAGCTTGTGTTTCTTGGATTTGTTGTGAGTGCCCAAGGTATTCAAGTTGACCATGAAAAGGTGAAAGCAATTCAAGATTGGCCAACTCCTACAACTATTGGTCAGGTAAGAAGTTTTCATGGGTTAGCTAGTTTTTATCGACGTTTTGTTCAGAATTTTAGTAGTCTTGCTACACCTTTAACTGAAGTGATCAAGAAGAATGTTCCATTTAGGTGGGGAGAGGAGCAAGAAAGGGCTTTCAAAGTGATTAAGGAGAAGTTAACAAATGCACCTTTACTTGCTTTACCTAACTTTACTAAAACTTTTGAAATTGAGTGTGATGCTTCAGGTATTGGAGTTGGTGGAGTTTTAATGCAGGAAGGAAGACCAATCGCATATTTCAGCGAAAAGCTAAGTGGAGCAGCCCTAAACTATCCAACATATGATAAGGAGATGTATGCATTAGTTCGGACATTAAGGACCTGGCAACATTACCTTTGGCCAAAAGAATTTGTGATCCACACAGATCACGAATCGTTGAAGCACTTGAAGGGGCAGCACAAGCTGAACAAACGCCATGCTAAGTGGGTGGAGTTCATTGAGACATTTCCATACGTGATCAAATACAAGCAAGGTAAGGAAAATATTGTTGCGGATGCACTATCTCGAAGGTATGCTCTACTTTCCACACTTGATGCTAAGTTGCTTGGTTTTGAGTACATTAAGGATTTGTATGCATTAGATTCTGATTTTGGTGATGTGTTTAAAGAATGCGCAAAAAGATCTCATGACAAGTATTACTTGCTTGATGGGTTTCTATTTCGAGAAAATAAGCTTTGCATTTCCCATTCTTCTTTGCGTGAGTTACTAGTTAGGGAAGCACACGGTGGTGGTTTGATGGGTCATTTTGGGGTAGCTAAAACATTGGCTATGTTGCATGATCATTTTTTTTGGCCCCATATGAAACGGGATGCTGAGAGGATTTGTGAAAAGTGCATTACATGTAGACAATCTAAATCTAAGTTACAGCCACGTGGATTATATACATCATTGCCTATTCCTAGAGAGCCTTGGGTTGACATTTCCATGGACTTTGTTTTAGGGTTACCTAGGTCTAAGAGGGGAAGAGACTCAATCTTTGTGGTTGTTGATAGATTCTCTAAAATGGCACATTTCATTGCATGTCATAAAACTGATGATGCATCTCATATAGCTGATCTATTTTTCAAGGAGATTGTTAGATTGCATGGCATGCCTAGAAGCATTGTTTCCGATAGAGATACAAAGTTCTTGAGTTACTTTTGGAAGACATTGTGGGGAAGGTTAGGCACCAAATTATTATACTCTACAACTTGTCACCCACAAACTGATGGTCAAACCGAAGTAGTGAATAGGACTTTATCTACTTTATTACGTGCTATTATTAAGAAGAATTTGAAATCATGGGAAGATTGTTTGCCACATGTCGAATTTGCTTACAATAGGAGCGTTCATTCTGCAACCAAGTTTTCACCATTTGAGATTGTTTATGGTTTTAATCCACTAACACCCTTGGATTTATCTCCTTTACCTTTGAGTGAACGTGCTAACTTAGATGGAAAGAAGAAAGCTGAATTTGTAAAGCAAATCCATGAGAAGGCACGCTTGAACATAGAAAGGAGGACTGAACAATATATCAAACAAGCAAACAAGGGACGTAAGCAAGTGGTGTTTGAACCTGGAGATTGGGTGTGGTTGCACATGAGGAAGGAACGGTTTCCCGAAAGACGACATTCGAAACTCCTTCCAAGGGGCGACGGACCTTTCCAAGTGCTAGAGCGAATAAATGATAATGCCTACAAGTTGGATTTACCGGGTGAGTATGGTGTCAATGCAAGTTTTATTGTCTCTG
>CM075289.1:1853012-1875512 GCA_037672795.1 Lagerstroemia speciosa | reverse complement strand
TTAATGAAAACATCCTTGGCAAATGCTTTCGCAGTTTTTCGTCTTTCATAAATCCAAGAATTTCACCTCTGACTATGAAATACGAATGCCCCCGACTGTCCCTGTTAATCATTACTCCAATCCCGAAGGCCAACACAATAGGATTGGAATCCTATGATGTTATCCCATGCTAATGTATTCAGAGCGTAGGCTTGCTTTGAGCACTCAAATTTCTTCAAAGTAACAGCACCGGCGGAAAGGCTCGGCCAATTAAGGCTAGGAGCGCATCGCCGGTAGAAGGGACGAGCCGACCGGTGCACACCTGAAGGCGGACCAGTCGACCCAACCCAAAGTCCAACTACGAGCTTTTTAACTGCAACAACTTAAATATATGCTGTTGGAGCTGGAATTACCGCGGCTGCTAGCACCAGAGTTGCCCTCCAATGGATCCTCATTAAGGGATTTAGATTGAACTCATTCCAATTACCAGACTCAATGAGCCCGGTATTGTTATTTATTGTCACTACCTCCCTGTGTCAGGATTGGGTAATTTGCGCACCTGCTGCCTTCCTTGGATGTGGTAGCCGCTTCTCAGGCTCCCTCTTCGGAATTGAACCCTAATTCTCCGTCACCTGTCACCACCATGGTAGGTGTCACAGGGTCGAAAATCACACCGAATTTTTCCGCTCTGTGATGGTGCTAAGCGACCACAGCGACCTTAGCCAACCAAGCCAACATACGAATCAAGATCGATCAACTGAGGTTATGCAACAATGATCAGGAACGAGCAACACGAGTAAGGGAAATCATAACTCTTCCATTCACAAAATTGGATACATGAGCCTGAAATAAAACCCTTACACAAGCACTCCTGAATCTCCTGATACAAGAGCACTCACTCGAACTAGAGAATTCCCACTCTGTTCTTCACTCACAAAATGAATATGTTCCGTTCTCTCTTCTGCCAATGCTCGAATTATAGACTAAGACACAGGGACCCGAAATTCCCAACCAATCAGACACAAGCACAACTGCCAGAGAAGTTACAAGACACATAAAACTGCCAGGTAACTGCTTCATGATTGGACAACCGCCTGGTCAAAGTAGCTTCGGTCAACGGGTCAACCGTCATCCCATGGTCCGCACCGTCATGGTCCATCGGGTCCACCTGAGTGCCACCCACACTCAGTTGGGTCACATGCACCGAGCATGTGCCCATGGTTCAGCCACCATCGCTTGGTATGCTGCTAGCACATGGTCACGTAGCTAGCAGCGTGTTGCCCATCGTCGCCACGTGGTAGCGTGCTCAGCAGTAGCACGCCACGGTATCCTGCTACAAGGTTGCTAGTGACGTAGCGTGCTGCTAGCGCTAGCACGCCATGGTGTCCGCCATGGTATCTCGCTACAAGGTTGCTCGCGACGTAGCGTGCTGCTAGCGTTAGCATGCCACGGTATCAGCCACGGTATCCCGCCACGAGGTCACCAGCATAGTAGCTTGCCCCTTGTGCTAGCACGCTACCGTGTCCGCCACGAGGCTTGCTCGAGCACAGACCAAGCACCTGATCGAACATAGCCAAGCTGCCAGTAGATCAATAATCGAGCAACATACCGAACACCTGATCGAGCAACACCGCCATGAATTCCAACCGTGGATCGTGACACCCAACGATCCTCTGATCGAGCATCCCGTTACGTGATCGATCACCGTGACGATCATCCATCGCCACACTGTACCACGCTCGTGCCGTTGCGCACACGAGCATCCCAGCACGCTACCATGGATGTGCGTCCACACCCCACGCCTTGGTACCGAGGGAGGCTGCCACCACATACCCCCCTAAAGAGCTTATTTTAAGTTCTTGCCTTTCGTAGCAGGTGATATTGCTACCAGGGAATTTTACACCAGATTCCCATCACTGGAACTCGTAGTGCCGCCACACGCCTGAACCACAGTTTTCCCTCTAGCACATAGCATGGCTGGAATGCCACTGAGGGACTTAGCATCCCAGCCAAAATAGATGTCTGCGCATTAAGGGGCTGACAAACCACCCCCACTAGAAGAAGCCGACGCCCTTGTCGGAATAGACCGAAGATACTCTTGAATTTTCTCCTCGAACTGCCAAAGCATAGCCTCCTTCTCCCAGCTTGCTTCTGACATAGGCCGATCCTTCCATGAGACCAAGTACTCGGTCCTCCGATTCTTCTTGTTGTGACCCAACACTCTGTGGTCCAGCACTCGGTCAACTTCCTTATCAAGTTCCTTCATCACAGTCAGGGGAGCGCGTTTTGGTTTTGAGCGCTCCGGATCATCATCCTCGTGATAAGGTTTAAGGAAACTGACATGGAAGGTAGGATGAATCTTCATCCTCTCTGGTAGTGCCAGCCGATAAGCAACGGCTCTGATCCGCTTCACTATCTCGAATGGTCCGTCGTACCTCTGGATCAGACCGTTGTGCCATCGCTTGCTAGTCACTTTCTTCCAAATCTGGGGCGTAAGTTTCAGCATCACTTTATCTCCAACCTGAAACTCGAGTGGTCTCCGCCCCTTGTTCGCGTACTTCTTCATACGACGAACTGCCTTTGCAAGGCTGTCCTGGGCTTCCTCAAGCATCTCTTGCTTGTTCCTTGCAAATCGGTACGCTGCGGGACTTGTGCCTTCCTTCTTTTGCAGAGCTATCTCGCTAGGGGTCATCGGCTGATAGCGCATAGCGAGCTCAAACGGACTGAAACCCGTTGATGAGGAGCAATGCAAGTTGTAGCAAAATTGTGCGGTGTCCAGCAAGTCAAGCCAGTACCTTTGACTAGCCATCACGTAATGCCTCAGATACTCCTCCAATAATTGGTTCATCCTTTCAGTCTGTCCATCCGTCTACGGGTGGTTGGCTGTTGAGAATTTCAATTCCATCCCCATCAAGTTGAAGAGACGGGTCCAGAATCTCCCAGTGAAATGTGTGTCCCTGTCGCTAATGATATCCATTGGGAGTCCAAACAGCTTTACCACGTTGCGGTAGAACTCATCCGCTGCAATCTCTGCTGTGCAGTTCTTTGGTACAGGTCTGAAGACTCCATACTTCGAAAACCTGTCCACCACGACCATTATGGCATCAAATCCTTTCACGTCAGGAAACCCACTTACAAAATCCATCGAAACCGACACCCAAGGTTTCTCCGGTATGGGCAGGAGCTACAGTGGCCCTGCCTCTGCACGCCTCTCCACCTTGTCTTGTTGGCAGACAAGACAAGTCTTCACGAAGAGTTCAATCTCCTCCTCCATCTTTGGCCAGTAAAATGAGCCTGACAGCAACGCTAACATCCTTTCCCGGCCCGGGTGCCCAGCCCACTACGAATCATGGTGTTCACGCAGCAGCTGAGATCGAAGTCCCCCTACGCTAGGGACAAACACACGACCACCCTTCGCGTACAGCAACCCATCCTCCAACCAGTACCACCTGATGGTACCATCTTGCACCTGTGCCACCAACTTCTGGTGCAGCCGATCCTCCTTCACTTGATCCTTCAATTTGTTGGCAAAGTCAGATTCAATTTGGTGCAACGCCACCTCAATTTCCACCGCCTTCCTGCTCAATGCATCCGCCACAAGATTGTGACGGCCAGGTCTGTGTTCCCACTCAAAGTGGTACTCCGCCAGGAACTCTTGCCAACGTGCCTGTCTAGGAGATAGCTTCTTTTGTGTCCTGAAGAATGTGTTTGCAACATTATCAGTTTTAACAAGGAATGAGGTTCCAAGCAAATATACCCGCCATACGCGCAAGCAGTGCACCACCGCCAGCATTTCTTTCTCGTGTGGTGAGTAGCGTTGTTCAGCTCGTTTCAACTTCCAGCTCTCAAATGCTACTGGGTGTCCTTCCTGCACCAACACCCCGCCTACGGCACGATCGGATGCACCTGTATGGACTTCAAACGGCTTGTCAAAGTCCGGCAATTTCAGAACAGGCTCTGCTATGATCATGGACTTTAGCCCCTCAAAGGCTTCCTGACATGCGTCATCCCAAGCGGTTTTTCTGTAGCAGGTCGGTCAGTGGGGACACCTTCTTCGAGTATCCCTTGATGAACTTTCGGTAATAGTTTGCCAAACCGAGGAAACTCCGAAGCTTGCTGACCTTGGTTGGAGCAGGCCACTCCTTGATTGCTTGGACTTTCTGGGGGTCCATCCGCACAGTACCACCGCCCACAATGTGGCCAAGGAATTTGATCTCCTTGACACAAAATTCGCATTTTTCTTTCTTCACGAACAGGGTGTTCTCCCTAAGGTGCTAGAACAGCAACTTCAAGTGCTGCATGTGATCCTCAAAGGATCGACTATACACAACAATGTCATCCAAATACACAACTATGAATTTGTCCAGCATATCATGAAAGACATCATTCATCAGATTACAAAAAGTAGCTGGTGCATTAGTCAAGCCGAATGGCATGACTAGAAATTCGTAGGAACCATAACGTGTTACCATTGTTGTTTTTGCCTCATCGCCTTCCGCAATGCGGACTTGCCAGTAACCTGAGCGTAAATCCAGCTTTGTGAAGTACTCTGCTCCACAGAGATGATCGAATAAATATGCAATCAGGGGCACCGAGTACTTGTTTTTGATGGTCACTTTGTTCAGCCCACGGTAATCTACGCACAGTCGTAGAGATCCGTCTTGCTTTCCCTGAAACAACACAAGAGCACCATAAGGAGCTTTTGAGGGTTAAATCTTCCCAGAGTCCAACTCCGTGAGTTGCAACCGCAACTCCTCCAATTCTTTAGGCAACATTCGGTAGGGAGCCCGGGCAGGAGGCTTCGTGCCCGGCATCAGCTTGATCTTGTGATCCACCACTCGCCTTGGTGGTAGGCCCTTAGGTAAATCTTTGGGCATCACATCCTTGAACTCGTCCAAGAATGCTTCCACCTGCTCTGGAACCCTGGTATCTACACGTTCCTCTGGTTCCACAGCATATATCACCGCCAAGTAGGTCGGATGACCTTTCTTCCACCCTTTGGCCAACTGCATAGCTGAGACATTCTCAACAGGAATCCTCTCTGACTGGTTCAACTCCTTGAACCCTTGCACGAAACAAGGTTTCTTTGGATCTGCGATCATCAATCCAGATAGATTCGGGTGAACAGCCACATTAGCACACTCAAAGAAATCGTTACCCAATATCACATCAAAGTCATCCATGGGAATGACCATGACATCCAGAAGTCCTGTCCATTCATCGATCCGAACTCGCACATCCTTTGCCATGCCAAGGATTGGTCGACTCTGGGAATTCACTGCCTTTATGCAGTGATTCTGCTTCTTCACGCACAATCCTAGAGTATTCACAACTCGATCAGACACGAAGTTGTGTGTGGCGCCAGTGTCCACCATTGCCACAATCTCCCTGGAGTTCAGTTCCATCGGGACATAGGTCAATCCGCTTCCAGAGCGTGTCTTCTTCCCAGCGCGAACAGCACCGAGAATCTGCAAAGGAGCCACCTTCGTTCTGTTCCCGCCATCGTCAGAATCATCCGACTGATTCACCAATGCCGAGAGTTTCTCCTTCTTGGGACAGTCTTGGGCACGGTGTGGTCCGTTGCAAATGAAACAGCCAGGGTGCTTCTTTGGATCCTTCCATTTCATGTTGGAACTGGAAGCTTTTTCCTTGCCTTTTTCACCCTTTGATGGCTTCTTTGCATTATCGGACTTCCCAGTAGGTTTGCCACCTTTCGAGGCTTTGTCTTTCGATTTGCCATCCTTCTTTGACTTGCCATCGTCGGTCTTAGACACCTGCAAATCGATCAACGCATCTGCCTTTGCCATGGTAGTGGGGAGATCCTACACTCCCTACCTTCAAAGTTCTAACTGTGCCCACGACTTCAAGCCTCGCATGAAGTTAAATAATTTGCCCACTTCGGACATTCCTGTCACGTCCAGCATCAAGGAACTAAATTCCTTCACATAGTCTCGAACCGAACCTGTCTGTTTGAGGTTGCACAGTGCCTCACAAGCAGCCCATGAGGAGTTAGTGGGGAGGAACTGCTCCTTCAATTCCCGCTTCAGTGATGACCAGTCTCTGAGTTGTGGTTGCCCGCCAGATTCCACATCTTGCTCACGTCACGGGTCCGCCACCACAATTTTGCATCCCCCGACAAGTACATGACTGCCATCGAGACTCTCTCGCCTTCAAGAATACGAGGAGCATCAAAGTAGTGCTCGATGTCCCATAAGAAGTTCCCTAAATCCTTGGAACTCCTGGTGCCATTGAAGGCTTTCGGTTCTGGCACCTTCACTTTGGCTCGCTATCTCTCAGGCTTCGCCACACCACTGGCGAGTGCCCGGCGTAGGAGAATAACATCCTCCCTCATCTGAGTTACTTCTGCCTGCAACAATGCCAGCACATCTGCCATTGTTCCATTCGCCGAACCCAGATCACTGAGGGTCGCTTCAACAGCCGAAACTCGTTCCCTAAGGGCATCCATGCGCAACATCAATCAATAATGCTGAAACTGTTGCCAAATCCTCAAATCCACACTGAACCTGGCTCTGATACCAACTGTCATAGGGTCGAAAATCACACCAAATTTTTCCGCTCTGTGATGGTGCTAAGCGACCACAGCGCCCTTAGCCAACCAAGCCAACACACGAATCAAGATCGATCAACCGAGGTTACGCAACAATGATCAGGAACGAGCAACACGAGTAAGGGAAATCATAACTCTTCCATTCACAAAATTGGATACATGAGCCTAAAATAAAACCCTTACACAAGCACTCCCGAATCCCGTGATACAAGAGCACTCACTCGAACTAGAGAATTCCCACTCTGTTCTTCACTCACAAAATGAGTATGCTCTGTTCTCTCTTCTGCCAATGCCCGAATTACAGACTAAGACACAGGGACCCGAAATTCCCAACCAATCAGACACAAGCACAACTGCCAGAGAAGTTACAAGACACATAAAACTGTCAGGTAACTGCTTCATGATTGGACAACCGCCTGGTCAAAGCAGCTTCGGTCAACGGGTCAACCGTCATCCCATGGTCCGCACTGTCATGGTCCATCGGGCCCACCTGAGTGCCACCCACACTCAGTTGCGTCACATGCACCGAGCATGTGCCCATGGTTCAGCCACCATCGCTTGGTATTCCGCTAGCACATGGCCACGTGGTAGCGTGCTCAGCAGTAGCACGCCACGGTATCCCACTATAAGGTTGCTAGCGACGTAGCGTGCTGCTAGCGCTAGCACGCCACGGTATCCCGCTACAAGGTTGCTAGAGACATAGCGTGCTGCTAGAGCTAGCACGCCACGGCGTCCGCCACGGTATCCCGCCACAAGGTCACCAGCATAGTAGTGTGCCCCTTGTGCTAGCACGCTACCGTGTCCGCCACGAGGCTTGCTCGAGCACTGATCGAGCACCTTATCGAACATAGCCAAGCCGTCAGTAGATAAATAATCGAGCAACATACCGAACACCTGATCGAGCAACACCGCCATGAATTCTAGCCGTGGATCGTGACACCCAACGATCCTCTGACCGAGCATCCCGCTACGTGATCGATCTCGATCGATCACCGTGACGATCATCCATCGCCACACGGTACCACGCTCGTGCCGTTGAGCACACGAGCATCCCAGCACGCTACCATGGATGTGCGTCCACACCCCATGCCTTGGTACCGAGGGAGGTTGCCACCACATACCCCCCTAAAGAGCTTATTTTAAGTTCTTGCCTTTCGTAGCAGGTGATAATGCTACCATTCCCGTCGCTGGAACTCGTAGCGCCGCCACACGCCTGAACCACAGTTTTCCCTCTAGCACATAGCATGGCTGGAATGCCACTGAGGGACTTAGCATCCCAGCCAAAATAGATGTCTGAGCATTAAGGGGCTGATAGTAGGCCACAATCCTACCATCGAAAGTTGATAGGGCAGAAATTTGAATGATACGTCGCCGGCACGATGGCCGTGCAATCCGTCAAGTTATCATGAATCATCAGAGCATCGGGCAAAACCCGGTCGACCTTTTATCTAATAAATGCATCCCTTCCAGAAGTCGGGGTTCGTTGCATGTACTAGCTCTAGAATTACTACGATTATCCGAGTAGCAGATACCATCAAACAAACTATAACTGATTTAATGAGCTACCGTGCTGCTGTGCTACCGTGGTCGAGCAAGCTACCATGGCACCCTGGTTGAGCAAGGCTGCAGCCATGCTACTGTGCTCGAGTATTGCTGCTGCGGTGCTGTCGGGGTACCGCGGTCGAGCAAGCTACCATGGTACCACGGTTGAGCAAGGCGGCAGCCGTGCTACCGTGGTCGAGCAAGGCTGCTACTGTCCTTCGGTGGTCTAGCAAGGCCGATACCATGGTCGAGCAAGCCACGGCATTGCTCGAGCAGTGCTCTAGCAAGGCTGCTACCGAGTTGCAGCAAGGCACGGCATTGATCGAGTAGTGCTTGACCAAGGCTGCTACCATGATCGAGCAAGCCACAGTAGTGATCGAGCAGTGCTCGAGCATGTCTGCTACCGTGATCGAGCAAGCCACAGCAATGATCGAGCAGTGCTCGAGCAAAGCTGCTACCGTGATCGAGCAGTGCTCGACCAAGGCTACTGTTGTGCTACCGTGGTAGAGCAAGGCTGCTGCCGTGGTACCGTGCTCGAGCAGGGCTGCAACAGTGTCACGACTCGAATCAAGCCGTGACCTGATTCGTGGCCATGACCAATCATGATCGATCAAATAAGGTTATGTAAGCGTGTAACTTGTTTTAAACACTGTAGTGCACCGAATCAACCCTACTCCTTTCATGCCCAATTAAAACAACTCGTACTTGATCATTCAGAGCAAACTATACCATAAGAAACTCATTTGTTATTACAACTCTTTTACTTGCATTTACATGTGTACAAGACTTGAAATTAAGTCCATATTCATGTCCTACATCCTATGTAGACCCTTGAAGCGACCTATCCGAAAGGATCACCATGGCTGACTACTATAGGTACCTTCTATCCAAACGAATGACTTAAAAAACACTTCTAGGTATATCCACCGCTCCTAGTCCCAAACTTCAACTCTTATGATCTGAGATGTTAAAATCAAAGGGTGAGCTTGCATTGCTCAGTAAGTTGACAATCCATAGTTCAAACATTAAAATCCATAAGCTACAATGAAAGCTATTCGGCACAATCATTTCAATTCATAATAGAAGCAACATTCAACCACCAAGAAGTACTCATACTTACTTGTAGACACCATATAGGTT
The DNA here is from genome assembly GCA_037672795.1 of Lagerstroemia speciosa. Classification (NCBI taxonomy): domain Eukaryota; kingdom Viridiplantae; phylum Streptophyta; class Magnoliopsida; order Myrtales; family Lythraceae; genus Lagerstroemia; species Lagerstroemia speciosa. The sequence continues at coordinate 1,866,283 of CM075289.1, read as the reverse complement.
TGCACAGGCAACAATATAACTTGATTATGCAAGATCATATAATTTAGTGGAACCATGAGTGAGTGCAATACTCAACAACTATCTAATGACCTATTAGCTTTGTGGATGCATGCACGTTACCGACTGGCCAGTGGACCCTTCCGGGTAATCGTAAACATTACCAACCGATCAGTGGTCCATTCATCCCTTCCGGGATCATATCATCGTGTTCCACACGGGAACCTTCTGTATCAACTTTCTTATAACATATACCAACTGATCAGTGGCCATTCATCCCTTCCGGGACATCCCTCTTGAGGGATATTCGTATCCTTTGTCCCCTGCGGGATATGCATATGCTTGCATGCGATGTATGCTTCAATCACTTAGGCACTTATATAGCCTGATCATGTGGCATATTCATGTTGCACATTCATGTCAATTAAATATATCCCAATCTTATGGGAATCAACGAAATGTCAGCAATATGCCTCATTCACATAAGCATCCAAAATGGATCATCATCTTCAGCAAGCTTAATGGAGCTTAAGCACAGTTCTTCAGAATAATTAAACTTGTCTTATCATGCTAATCCAGCTTATGACCACCTAAGCCATCTCATAAAACTCTGCAATGTAGTAATTGAATGTTACTAATCAAGCTTGGTACTTTCTAATTACACCAATTAAGCCTTAACACAGCAACAGAGCATACAATATCATGCTAATCATGCTTAATTAAACTTAATTATGCTCATTAACCTCTAATCACAACAACTTAAACATGGCAGATTAGCAAACATCATTAATCAATTAACTCAATCACACACATTAAAATATTCATCGCACCATTCTAATGATGCTGAAAACATGTTCAAATACATCTCTAGAATACCATGGATCCTTCAATCAATAGCAATACTGCTGTACCAATTCAAAGAAGTAAATCTCATAACTGACTTATATAAACTAATCACCACCTACTTAAGGTAAGAATGATCTTAGCTAACACCAATAAACATCAAAGCTAATGAATATTGATGTTTAAACTGTGGAAAACCAACTTACTTGCAAGGCTTTCAGGTCTCTTCTTTCACCTACAATCTCTCTCTCTCTCTCTCTCTCTATATTGTTTGCTTCCATGACTGCAAATGGTGTTTAAAGTGAGCTATATTTGTCTGAGGAAGGAGAGCTAGCTGAGTTATAGGACAGGTGTCACCATACCCCTACACAACTCTTTTTTTGTCTTTTTACTAATTCTTTCCCCAAATACTTTCTGCCACTTCCCTAAATATATATCATTATCCAATTCACAAATTCGTCCAAAGCAGAGCTGGGCTGGAAATGGGCTTCACTTTGGGCCTAAATCCAAGTAATTATATCAGACTTCATAGCCCAATCCAAATTCATCATAGGCCTTTATATATTTTATGTAATCTTGGCCAATTTGTATGCCTAATTCAATAATCTAATTCCATTTGATCTTCAGTTACAGTTAAGCTCAAAACATGATATGTTGCAAGATCAAGATGTGTCTAAGCCCAATCTAAGAGATGAATATGCAAAAGAGTATTTAGATCCAATTCAGGTTGTAAGATAAGCAGATGTAGCTTTTAGATCTAATCTAGGCACATTGGCAAGTTGGATTATAAAATGTACCCCTTTAGATTCATCTAGGCCTATTGGTATTGGGTTATCACATTCTACCCCCTTAAGAAATTTCGTCCTCGAAATTTGACGTACCTCACTCAGCAAATAAATAGGGGTACCGATTCTTCATATCCTCCTCACGTTCCCAGGTGGCTTCGTCAATATCATGGTGTTGCCACTGAACTTTCACCAATGGAATTACCTTCGACCTAAGCTCTTGTTCCTTTCGATCCATAATTTGAATAGGCTTCTCTTCATATGAAATATCCTCTTTGAGCTGTATTGGTTCAAAATCAATCACATGAGATGGATCTGGTTCATACTTCCTTAACATTGATGCGTGGAACACATTATGCACATTCGCCAACTTAGGAGGTAATGCCAGCCGATAAGCAACAGCTCCGACTTTCTCGAGTATTTCAAATGGACCAATGTACCGTGGACTCAGCTTTCCTTTCTTGCCGAACCTCATAACACCTTTTGATGGAGATATCTTCAAGAATACATGATCACCTTCCTCAAATTCAAGTGGTCTTCTTCGATTGTCAGCATAACTCTTCTGTCTGCTTTGTGCTGTTCGTAGTCTTTCTCGAATGAGTTTGATTTTATCATTTGTGATCTGAATCAACTCTGGGCTTGTTAGTTTCCGCTCACCAGCCTCTTTCCAACAAATTGGTGACCGACACTTCCTTCCATATAATGCTTCATATGGTGCCATCCCAATACTACTCTGATAGCTGTTATTATATGCAAACTCCACTAGAAATATATGATTATCCCAGCTACCACCGAGGTCCATAACACAAGCACGGAGCATATCTTCAAGGGTTTGAATAGTCTTCTCTGATTGACCATCTGTTTGAGGATGAAAGGCAGAGCTGAATTGCAATTTGGTTCCTAATGCTTGATGCGAACCTCGCCAACACCGTGATGAAACCCAATATCAAGTATGATATGAACCTCACCAACTCGTGACGAAACCTGTATACGACTAAGGTCTCCAGGAAACGTGTCCTTATCAAGCTCGAAAGGTGGAACCTTGACCCATTACCTATAAAGAGGTAAGAACCTTGGTATAGTGAAGACGCCACAATCAACTATGGAAGGGTTGATTGATAAGTCGGGGATGAACGCCACGGAATACTCCGATAAGTTCGAATAGTTCTTCAAAGAACCAAAGAGAATAAAATCTCACACTTCATTAATGAATAAAACTGATCCAAAATTCGTCCAAGGGCAAGCACCAGCCTTTAAATAGGCCAAAGTGTAATATTACATCAAAAATAACCTTCCTAAATGGTTCTCATAGGATAGGAAACTAATTAGAAAGCAAATCTAAGATCTATCCAGGAGAAATTACAATATATTATCAATATCTTCAGAACTAAGCAAAAGGGGAAGGAAATATATTCTACTTGCTAAAAGAGGAAAGTGATATATTCTTGTAGATAACTTCAATATATCAGCATTAACTTGTGCTTCTCTTGCCTCTTTAGTTCCCTCAACTGCCTTCAACTGCCTTTCTTGAAAATATTCTTTCCCTTTCATCTTGTTAAGATATATTTCTTGAAGATACTTGCCCTCTTGACATTCAACTGAAATATATTTCTTGAATCACTTGCACTCTTGATGCTTAGCTGAAATATGTGGCCTTCATCATTTATCCATTTTTGAAATATTATGGATAATATTGAGTCATTGAGTTTGCTCGTCACTTGTATGCATATCCATATCTGCTTCTTCGTTGTGCACGAGCTTCTCATCATCCGATCATGAGAGACTTCGATTGCAGGCTTCGAGCTCGTATCTTGGATCACATCAATGCTTGTTGCAAAGCTTTCCAGAAATGTGATGTAAAGCGAGAATCCGATCGGGTGTGATTGTGATGGGCACTCCATGCAGTCGAACAATCTCTTCAATATAGATCTTTGCAAGCTTGTCTAAAGTATAATCCACTCTGACAGGAAGGAAATGAGCAGATTTCGTCAGTCGATCAACAACAACCCATATCGCATTATGGCCCTTTGCAGTCCTCGGTAATCCTTGAACAAAGTCCATTGTCACATCCTCCCATTTCCATTGAGGGATTGGCAGTGGCTGCAAAGTACCTCCAGGTCTCTGGTGCTCTGCTTTAACCTGTTGACAAACCAAGCATTTTGATACAAACTCAGCAATATCCTTCTTCATACCACTCCACCAATAATGTTCCCGAAGATTACGATACATTTTTGTGCTGCCAGGATGAACACTATAAGGAGTTCGATGTGCTTCTTCCAAAATACATCTTCGAATGTCTATATCATTCTGCATTAGAACACAACCCAAGCCCTTATGTGAAGCATCAGTATAGATCACATATCCTCCAGAACCAGATGGAATGATCAAAATGGGTGCAGTCGTTAATCGCCTCTTCAACTCTTGAAAACTCATCTCGCATTCATCTAACCAGCTAAACTTAGCACCTTTCTCTAGAAGTCTTGTAAGCGGAGTAGCAATGCGAGAAAATCCCTCCACAAACCTTCTATAGTAACCTGCAAGTCCCAAGAAGCTTCGAACCTCAGTCACATTGGTCGGCCTTTCCCAATTGATTATAGCTTCTATTTTGGATGGATCAACGCATATGCCTTCCTTGGTAATGACATGTCCCAAGAATACAACCCTGTCAAGCCAGAACTCACACTTGCTGAACTTGGCATACAATTGGTGCTCTCTGAGTTTCCTGCAAAATAATTCTCAAGTGTTCTTCGTGCTCTTGACGACTCTTAGAATAGATCAAGATATCATCAATGAAGACAATCACAAATTTGTTTAAGAAAGGCTTGAAGGTTCTATTCATGAGATCCATAAAGGCTGCTGGTGCATTAGTCAAACCGAACAGCATAACAAGAAACTCATAATGGCCATATTGTGTCCTGAATGCCGTCTTAGGAACATCATCTCCACTGACTTTGAGCTGGTGATACCCTGATCTAAGATCAATTTTGGAGAAAACCTCAGCCCCTTGTTATTGGTCGAACAGATCATCAATTCTAGGCAATGGATACTTGTTCTTCATTGTTACTCTATTCAATTGCCTGTAATCTATGCATAGTCTCAAGGATCCATCCTTCTTCTTTACAAACAATACTGGAGCACCCCATGGAGATACACTAGGCCGAATGAAACTGTGATAACCCAATACCAATATGCCTAGATGGATTTAACAGGGGTACATTTTATAACTCGACGTGCTAGTGCACCTAGATTAGATCTAAAAGCTACATTGCTTATCTTATAACCTGAATTGGATCTAAATACTCTTTTGCATATTGACCTCTTAGATTGGGCTTAGACACATCTTGATCTTACAACATATCTTGTTTTGAGCTTAACTATAATTGAAGATCAAATGGAATTAGATTATTGAATTAGGCATACAAATTGGCCAAGATTACATAAAACATCTAAAGGCCTACGATGAATTTGGATTGGGCTATGAAGTCTGATATAATTACTTGGATTTAGGCCCAAAGTGAAGCCCATTTCCAGCCCAGCTCTGCTTTGGACGAATTTGTGAATTGGATAATGATATATTTAGGGAAGTGGCAGAAAGTATTGGGGAAAGAATTAGCAAAAAGTCAAAAAGAGTTGTGTAAGGGTGTGGTGACACCTGTCCTATAACTCAGCTAGCTCTCCTTCCTCAGACAAATATAGCTCACTTTAATCACCATTTGCAGCCATGGAAGCAAACAATATACAGAGAGAGAGAGAGAGAGAGAGAGAGAGAGAGATTGCAGGTGGAAGAAGAGATCTGAAAGCCTTGCATAGGTAAGTTGGTTTTCCACAGTTTAAACATCAATATTCATTAGCTTTGATGTTAGCTAAGATCATCCTTAGCTTAAGTAGGAGGTGATTAGTGTATATGAGTCAGTTACGAGATTTACTTCGTTGAATATTTATAGCAGTATTGCTATTGATTGAAGGATCAATGATATTCTAGAGATGTATTTGAACTTGTTTTCAGCATCATTAGAATGGTGTGATGAATATTTTAATGTGTGTGGTTGAGTTAACTGATCAATGATGTTTGCTAATCTGCCATGTTTAAGTTGTTGTGATTAGAGGTTAATGAATATAATTAAGCTTAATTAAGCATGATTAGCATGATATTGTATACTTTATTGCTGTGTTAAGGTTTAATTGGTGGAACTAGAAAGTACCAAGCTTGATTAGTAACATTCGATTACTACGTTGCAGAGTTTTATGAGATGGCTTAGGTGGTCATAAGCTGGATTAGCATGATAAGATAAGTTTAATTATTCTTAAGAATTGTGCTTAAGCTCCATTAAGCTTGCTGAAGATGATGATCCATTTTGGATGCTTATGTGAATGAGGCATATTGCTGACATTTCTTTGATTCCCATAAGAGTGGGATATATTTAATTGACATGAATGTGCAACATGAATATGCCACATGATCGGGCTATATAAGTGCCTAAGTGATTGAAGCATACATAGCATGCAAGCATATGCATATCCCGCAAGGGACAAATGATACGAATATCCCTCAAGAGGGATGTCCCAGAAGGGACGAATGGCCACTGATCAGTTGGTATATGTTATAAGAAAGTTGATACAGAAGGTTCCCATGGGGAACACGATGATATGATCCCGGAAGGGATGAATGGACCACTGATCGGTTGGTAATGTTTACGATTACCCGGAAGGGTCCACTGGCCAGTCGGTTACGTGCATGCATCCACAAAGCTAATAGGTCATTAGATAGTTGTTGAATATTGCACTCACTCATGGTTCCACTAAATTATATGATCTTGCATAATCAAGTTATATTGTTGCCTGTGCAAACCTATATGGTGTCTACAAGTAAGTATGAATACTTCCTGGTGGTTGAATGTTGCTTCTATTGTGAATTGAAATGATTGTACCGAATAGCTTTCAGTGTAGTTGATGGATTTTAATGTGTGAACTGTGGATTGTCATCTTACTGAGCAATGCAAGCTCACCCTTTGATTTTAACATCTCAGATCATAAGAGTTGAAGTTTGGGACTAGGAGCGGTGGATATACCTAGAAGTGTTTTTGAAGTCGTTCGTTTGGATAGAAGGTACATATAGTGGTCAGCCATGGTGATCCTTTTGGATAAGTCCCTTCAAGGGTCTACATAGGATGTAGGACATGAATATGGACTTAATTTCAAGTCTTGTACACATGTAAATGCAAGTAAAAGAGTTGTAATAACAATTGAGTTTCTTATGGTATAGTTTGCTCTGAATGATCAAGTACGAGTTGTTTTAATCGGGCATGAAAGGAATAGGGTTAATTCGGTGCACTACAGTGTTTTGAACGAGACACACTCTTACACAACCTTATTTGATCGATCATGATTGGTCATGGCCACGAATCAAGTCACGGCTTGATTCGGGTCGTGACAGAAACCCTTCTCCAAAAGTTCTTGCAATTGCTCTTTTAATTCCTTCAGTTCTAGAGGAGCCATTCGATAAGGAGTTTTCGAAATAGGAGTTGTTCCAGGAAGTAACTCAATAGAGAACTCAATTTCCCTATCAGGGGGTAGGCCTGGTAATTCTTCTGGGAATACATCTGGAAATTCTCTAGTGATAGGAACATCATCTATGCTTACCCTTTCCTTTTTATCCTCTATTACATAGGCAAGGAAACCCTACCCCTTGCTAAGTAATTTGTTAGCTTTAATGTATGAAATCAAAGAGCAAGCACCAGACTCCCTATTTCCCACAAAATAAAATATAGGCTGATTGGGAATAGTAAATGTAACTACTTTCTTGTTGCAATCTAGGCAAGCATGATAAGTAGAAAGCCAATCCATGCCTAGAATCACATCAAAGTCACTCATTGTTAAAACAATCAAATCAGCATCCAAGTTCCTATCACCCAATTGGATAATGCATGATTTGTAAACCATATCAGAAATCAGGGGATCTCCAGTAGGAGTGGACACTGCTAACTGGTATCCCAACGGTTCCGGGTTGGTCTTCAAATGCCGTGCAAAATGAGGAGAGACAAAGGAATGTGTAGAACCCGAATCCACCAAGATATAAGCCATATTACCGAATATCGGGAGGTTACCTGTAATGACAGAGTTTGAGGCTTCAGCATCCCTCTCCGTAAGAGCATAAACCCTTCCCTGTACATTCGGCTTTTGTGCCCTCGCTCCCGAGTTAGTTGGATTCTGTTGTTGCATCTGGGGGCAATCTTTGATCTTGTGGTCAGTTCTTCCACATCTGAAACATGCTCCCGATCCTGCACGACAGGGTGGCCGGTGGGCTTTTCCACATTTATCACATCGGTTGTAATTCTGTTGAGGTTGCCCTTTTTGTATCGGAGCCTTCTCCTTAGACCTCTTAAAATCATAAGTTTTAGGCTTCAACCGTTGAGAATAAGGAGAACCTCTCTCTTTGTTTTTCTGCCCTTGCTCTGAATGATATTCGACTATATCTTTCTCCACCAATTGAGCTCTTTCATATACATCATCATATACTCGTAACTTCAGCGCAACAAGTCTACTCCTAATGGCAGGCCTCAAGCCCCTCTCAAACTTCTTAGCTCTCTCACATTCATCAGCAATGAGTTGAGGTGCAAACCTGGATATATTCTGCAAAACGAGCTTCATATTGATCCACAGTCATTGCCTTGCTCTAGCTTCAGGAAATCAATAACCTTTTGATCCCGCGCACAATCAGAAAAGTATTTCCCGAGGAAGACCTCAACGAATCTCCTCCAGGTAATAGTCTGACCACCAGCCATAAGTCTCGGCTTCGTTGCTCTCCACCAATGTTCGGCATTGCCTTCAAGCATAAACTCAGCAAAAATGATCATATCCTCTTCACAACAGGTCAAGGCTGTAAATATCTTCTCTAGCTTATTAATCCAACCCTTAGCTTCTGCCGGATCACCAGTCCCTTGAAATTTAGGAGGATTAAGTTTCATAAATTGTTCCACAGCACATCTCTTGACAGCCTCAGCTTGTTCACCTCGAGCAGCATTATTCCGGTCATGTTGAGTCATTTGAGCCCTCATAATGTCCGTCATTTGATCCAAAGCATGAAAAATACCCTCCAATCGAGGATCTGGACTCCTGCTGTTTCCCCTCATTCTGATATACCTTAAATGCAAGCAAAATGCACATACATTGAATAAATCATTCAAACATCAGCCCTAGGCTCTTGACACAACCAGACAAGTCTAGGATCATTTTTATAGCCTATTGCTCTGATACCATAAATGTCACGACCCGAATCAAGCCGTGACCTGATTCGTGGCCATGACCAATCATGATCGATCAAATAAGGTTATGTAAGCGTGTAACTCGTTTTAAACACTGTAGCGCACCAAATCAACCCTACTCCTTTCATGCCTAATTAAAACAACTCGTACTTGATCATTCAGAGCAAACTATACCATAAGAAACTCATTTGTTATTACAACTCTTTTACTTGCATTTACATGTGTACAAGACTTGAAATTAAGTCCATATTCATGTCCTACATCCTATGTAGACCCTTGAAGCGACCTATCTAAAAGGATCACCATGGCTGACTACTATAGGTACCTTCTATCCAAACGAACGACTTAAAAAACACTTCTAGGTATATCCACCGCTCCTAGTCCCAAACTTCAACTCTTATGATCTGAGATGTTAAAATCAAAGGGTGAGCTTGCATTGCTCAGTAAGTTGACAATCCATAGTTCAAACATTAAAATCCATAAGCTACAATGAAAGCTATTCGGCACAATCATTTCAATTCATAATAGAAGCAACATTCAACCACCAGGAAGTACTCATACTTACTTGTAGACACCATATAGGTTTGCACAAGCAACAATATAACTTGATTATGCAAGATCATATAATTTAGTGGAACCATGAGTGAGTGCAATACTCAACAACTATCTAATGACCTATTAGCTTTGTGGATGCATGCACGTTACAGACTGGCCAGTGGACCCTTCCGGGTAATCATAAACATTACCAACCGATCAGTGGTCCATTCATCCCTTCCGGGATCATATCATCGTGTTCCACACGGGAACCTTCTGTATCAACTTTCTTATAACATATACCAACTGATCAGTGGCCATTCGTCCCTTCCGGGACATCCCTCTTGAGGGATATTCGTATCATTTGTCCCCTGCGGGATATGCATATGCTTGCATGCTATGTATGCTTCAATCACTTAGGCACTTATATAGCCTGATCATGTGGCATATTCATGTTGCACATTCATGTCAATTAAATATATCCCAATCTTATGGGAATCAACGAAATGTCAGCAATATGCCTCATTCACATAACCATCCAAAATGGATCATCATCTTCAGCAAGCTTAATGGAGCTTAAGCACAGTTCTTAAGAATAATTAAACTTGTCTTATCATGCTAATCCAGCTTATGACCACCTAAGCCATCTCATAAAACTCTGCAATGTAGTAATTGAATGTTACTAATCAAGCTTGGTACTTTCTAATTACACCAATTAAGCCTTAACACAGCAACAAAGCATACAATATCATGCTAATCATGCTTAATTAAACTTAATTATGCTCATTAACCTCTAATCACAACAACTTAAACATGGCAGATTAGCAAACATCATTGATCAGTTAACTCAACCACACACATTAAAATATTCATCACACCATTCTAATGATGCTGAAAACAAGTTCAAATACATCTCTAGAATATCATTGATCCTTCAATCAATAGCAATACTGCTATAAATATTCAACGAAGTAAATCTCGTAACTGACTCATATACACTAATCACCTCCTACTTAAGCTAAGGATGATCTTAGCTAACATCAAAGCTAATGAATATTGATGTTTAAACTGTGGAAAACCAACTTACTTGCAAGGCTTTCAAATCTCTTCTTTCACCTACAATCTCTCTCTCTCTCTCTCTCTATATTGTTTGCTTCCATGACTGCAAATGGTGTTTAAAGTGAGCTATATTTGTCTGAGGAAGGAGAGCTAGCTGAGTTATAGGACAGGTGTCACCATACCCCTACACAACTCTTTTTTTGTCTTTTTACTAATTCTTTCCCCAAATACTTTCTGCCACTTCCCTAAATATATATCATTATCCAATTCACAAATTCGTCCAAAGCAGAGCTGGGCTGGAAATGGGCTTCACTTTGGGCCTAAATCCAAGTAATTATATCAGACTTCATAGCCCAATCCAAATTCATCATAGGCCTTTATATATTTTATGTAATCTTGGCCAATTTGTATGCCTAATTCAATAATCTAATTCCATTTGATCTTCAGTTACAGTTAAGCTCAAAACATGATATGTTGCAAGATCAAGATGTGTCTAAGCCCAATCTAAGAGATGAATATGCAAAAGAGTATTTAGATCCAATTCAGGTTGTAAGATAAGCAGATGTAGCTTTTAGATCTAATCTAGGCACATTGGCAAGTTGGGTTATAAAATGTACCCCTTTAGATTCATCTAGGCCTATTGGTATTGGGTTATCACAAGCAGTGCTCCCGTGGTCGAGCAAGCCATGGCAGTGCTCGACCAAGGCTGCTACTATGGTGCCGTGGTCGAGCAACTCACAGCAGTGATCGAGCACTGCTCGAGCAAGGCTACTACCGTGATCGAGCAAGGCCACAGCAGTGCTCGAGTAGTGCTGCTATGGTGGTACCGCGGTCGAACAAGCTGCTGTGGTACCGTGGTCGAGCAAGCTGCCATGGTACCAGGGTCAAGCAGGCCACGGCATTGCTCAAGCAAGACTGCTACCGAGTTGCAGCAAGGCATGGCAGTGATCGAGCAGTGCTTGACCAAGGCTGCTACCGCGATCGAGCAAGCCACAGCAGTGATCGAGCAGTGCTCGACCAAGGCTACTGCTGTGCTACCGTGGTAGAGCAAGGCTGCTACCGTGGTACTGTGGTCAGGCAAGCCACCGTGCTTCCGTGGCAGTGATCGAGTAGTGGTCAAGAAAGGCTGGTAATGTGCTCGAGCAAAGGTGTCACCATGCTAGAGCAGGCCACGTCAGTGATCGAGCAGTGCCAGAGCAAGGCTCTGCTACCGTGCTACCGTGGTCGAGCAAGCCATGGTATTGCTCGCGCAGCAAGTGTGCTATCGTGGTCGAGCAAGGCAATGCACTGATCGAGCGAAGGCAATGAACAAGCAATGCATGCTCTATAGCTCGAGGTGGGCACGACAGTCGTCGGCTACGGCACCGCGGTGATCAACTAGCATAGAGCAATGATCGAGCAAAGGCAGGGCAGCGATCATTGCAGCTGCTAGGATACCATCCTCATGGTCGGGCAGCTGCGGAGTTTTACTTGCACGTTTTCAGGAGTGGTTTCGGGCCGTTGAGTAGATGAGGTGTTCGGCTCGACCGTCAGCCTTAACCTCGTGGCTTTTCGACGGATCTGGCGGAGCAGGGAGGGGAGGGATGAATCGAGGCGACAAAGGGCTGAATCTCAGTGGATCGTGGCAGCAAGGCCACTCTGCCACTTACAATACCCCGTCGCGTATTTAAGTCGTCTACAAAGGATTCTACCCGCCGCTCGGTAGGAATTGTGCTTCAAGGAGGCCCGCACGGCTCGTTCGCCGGGCGGCCTTCACCAACGACACATGCCCTTGGGGGCCGGGGGCCCCTACTGCAGGACGGGAATCGGGCGGCGAGCGCATGTGTCGGTACTAGCCCGGATTCTGACTTAGAAGCGTTCAGTCATAATCCAGTGCACGGTAGCTTCGCGCCTCTGGCTTTTCAACCAAGCGCGATGACCAAATGTGCGAATCAACGGTTCCTCTCGTACTAGGTTGAATTACTATTGCGACACTGTCATCAGTAGGGTAAAACTAACCTGTCTCACGACGGTCTAAACCCAGCTCACGTTCCCTATTGGTGGGTGAACAATCCAACACTTGGTGAATTCTGCTTCATAACGATAGGAAGAGCCGACATCGAAGGATCAAAAAGCAACATCGCTATGAATGCTTGGCTGCCACAAGCCAGTTATCCCTGTGGTAACTTTTCTGACACCTCTAGCTTCAAATTCAAATGCTTGGCTGCCACAAGCCAGTCATCCCCGTGGTACCCTGGTCGAGCAAGGATTCTACCATGGTCGAGCACCCCTGAGCCATCGTAGCACCCATCACAGTGGCTGCGTGCGTGGTGCAGGGGGGCCACTGCATTGTTCAACAATCGCCTCGAAAGGCTATCGTTGGAGAGCACACACACGACGTTGAGTACCGCTCGACACGGTAGACAACACAGGAACCGACTGTAACTTCACGAGGCAAGACGCCTGCAACGTGCATTGAGGAGTCGGCGAGCGGACAATCCAGTGGTCATACCACCACTGGCATACCAGCAAGCATGACCATATCACCACTCACACGCCGTCACTCACGCTGGTGCACAGCCACACGAACATACCCGCCGCCCCGCTCTGAGGAGTTCCTCGGTTGGGAAAGTGGGTAGCCCGCTAGACCGCGACCGGGCGCTAGACGCGAGAACAAGGCAACGCCAAAGCATACCACGAGCAACGTAATACCGTGATCGAGCAACGGGTGACAAATGATCGGGTTAAGGGACGATGGAGCAAGGGACGGTCGATGATCGAGCAGCGCGGCGGAGATCGATAACAGTAGCAC
>CM075289.1:1845710-1852512 GCA_037672795.1 Lagerstroemia speciosa | reverse complement strand
TACGTCAAGCAATTCAGCTCTTTGATGCTTGACGTGACCGATATGTCAGAGACGGACAAGCTGTACACGTTTCTGAGGGGCTTGCAGCCATGGGCTCAACTAGAGCTCAAACGCCAAGGCGTGAAGGACCTCCCGACGGCTCTCGCAGCGGCTGATACGCTGCTTGACTTGCGCAACACTCGTATGGAGGACAGTGGGAAGAAAGCTCAAGGCAAGGACAAGGACAAGCTGTCCAAGTCCGCAGCCAAGGGGAAGGAGGATAAGGGCAAGAAGAAACTCACTCGTGAGGAAAGGGGAAGCAGAAGGCGAACGTGGGGAGTGGCTCCTTGAAGAAGGATCCCCGGATGCACCCTGGCTGCTTCATATGCAACGGTCCCCGCAGAGCCAAGGAATTCCCGAAGAGAGTGAAGCTCTCGGCCTTGGCAGATCAGGACTCCAACGGAGAGGGAGTGCTACATGCATCTTCGTTGCAGGCATTGAGCGCAATCCGTTCTGATCGCTCAAAGGCTCCCTATGGGTTGCTATTTGTGGATGTGCTACTCAATGGCCGAAAGGTGTCGGCATTGGTAGACACGGGAGCCTCCAACACATTCGTGTCAGACAGGATGGTGCGACCACTTGGGTTGCGAGTGGAGCGGCACAACTGCCATCTGAAGGTAGTTAACTCAAAGAGCCAACCTATTGGTGGCATGGCTAAAGGCGTTCCTATCAAGATCGACTCATGGGAAGGAAGCCTTGGCATCATGGTTGTTCTGCTGGATGACTATGATCTCATCCTCGGGAACAACTTCTTCGTGGAGGCCTCGGTTACGGTCTCAATACACCTCAGTGGATTCATGATCGGTGATCCAAGACACCCATGCTTTGTGAGGGGTTACAAGGGTTTCAGTCGAAGCAAGGAGATCTCGACGGAAACGGTGTCGGCTATGCAGGTAGCACGAGGGTGGAAGAAGGGCTATCCCACCTACTTGGCAGCAATAGTGGAAGTGGGGGTGGAAGATGACCACCCAGAGCCAGAAGTACCTTCAGAGATCGTTAAGGTACTTGATGAATATCAGGATGTGATGCCTGAAGAGTTGCCAGCGGGTTTACCACCACGGAGGGCGGTAGACCACAGGATCGAGCTAGATGGCAAGAGGAGCTCGCTCAATATGACTTTGAGTGGGAACACCGACCAAGGGGGCATAACCTCGTGGCAGATGCTTTGAGTCGGAAGAATGTGGAGACTGTGGCTGCTATCTCTCAATTGACTTCGGATTTCCTAAAGGACATCCGAGTAGCTACGCAACAGGACAAGAACTACCAGCTCTTGGTGGAGCAGGTGAAGGATGGCACTGTGCGACGTTACTGGCTTGAGGATGGGCTACTCCATGGGAAGGGTGGTTGCCTATATGGCCCTAGCGGAGGGGGACTACGTCGCAAGCTGATGAAGGAGTGCCACGACAGCCAGTGGGCTAGACATCCAGGGCAGGAGCACATGCTGGCACTGCTCTCAAGGTCATATACATGGCCTAGAATGTTAGACGACGTCAAGGGGTATGTCAAGACTTGCCCCGTGTGCCAGCAGGATAAGGTGGAGAGGCGAGCTGAGGCGGGACTTCTCCAACCACTGAGCGTGCCAGAGAAACCGTGGGTGTCGGTTTCAATGGACTTTGTCACTGGATTCCCTGAAGTCAGAGGGTATGCGGCAGTGGTGGTGGTGGTGGGCCGGTTCTCCAAATATGTCGTGTTCACTCCAGTGGCCAAGAACTGCACCGCGGAAGCAGCCGCTGACGCTTTCTACCTGTGTCTGGATTGTTATGCTTCGTTGGAATGATGCTCGTGCCTTGTCCGTGCCACTCCCAGCCTAGTGCTGGCAAGGCACACAGGCGGGCGCGGCGCGGTCGATGGATGCTACCTGGTTGATCTTGCCAGTAGTCATATGCTTGTCTCAAAGATTAAGCCATGCATGTGCAAGTATGAACTAATTCAGACTGTGAAACTACGAATGGCTCATTAAATCAGTTATAGTTTGTTTGATGGTATCTGCTACTCAGATAACCGTAGTAATTCTAGAGCTAATACGTGCAACGAACCCCGACTTTTGGAAGGGATGCATTTATTAGATAAAATGTCGAAGCGGGCTTTGCCCGATGCTCTGATGGTTCATGATAACTTGACAGATCGCATGGCCATCGTGCCGGCGACGCATCATTCAAATTTCTGCCCTATCAACTTTCGATGGTAGGATAGTGGCCTACTGTTAGACCCCGAGAGTGGTATCTCGATACCCGCCTACCACGAGCATGCCTCAGGCTGTGGTAGCGAGCAAAGTGCTGGGTGGGCACGTTATCGACCAAGTGTCGAGGCATTGGATTGCGATGCGCATGACTGTTCCAACAAGGCACTGTGATGGTGCTTGAGCATGAGACGGGTTCTCAATCATACCTGTGGTTGCTAGTACCCGGGAAGCGATGAAGCTCAGAGGCTATCCCCGGGATACATGCTATGGATGCTATGGAGTGCTTGAGCAACGTTCCTTGGAGCAGATGTGGGCCATGGTGGAAGGATCAATCAAGGCCCTGGATCACAACCTGCCTTACTCGGAACAGCGGGAATCATGGCATGGATCCAATCAATCCATGATTGGGCGAGGCAATCATGGATATGCCTAGGAGCCACTTATGGAAGTCAATCATGCAAGATATGGAAGTTGACCAAGGATCGGGGGATCCAACAGGGCAAGCGGATTCTTAGGAGGAGAGTCAGCCCTATCTATGGAAGCTAGTTGTGCCAGAATGGGAAGCTTGCGAGGATCAGGGATCCAACATGGCAAGAGGAATCTCAGGAGGAGAATATTCCCGGCACACATGGAAAGTCTTGATAGAGATTGGTCAACTGCCTTGTATAGACTTGTCTTTGGGGAAAGTCTAGAATACCTAGCTTATTTGGGTTGTTGGGCTTCATGTATAAATAGGCGTGGACTCTCATTTGAGTCATTCACTTCAGAATTCACATTCAGGCAAGAGAGAGCACGAGAGAAACACTGTGAGGAGAGTGTGGGTGTCGAGCCTATTGTGAGGATCGAGTGGGGAGTGTAAGCAGTCGGTGCTGTGAGGCACATACTCGATCAGAGTTTTGTAACGTTGGGTTTTTGTAACTTGTTGTGAGATAATGCAAGATACTTTTTGTCCCAACTTCTTGTGTTGTTTTGATCTTCTCTAGGCTCGTGAGCCTCGGTTGTGCGGATTTTGTTCGCTGGTCGACAGAGAGTGCTGTTGACGCCTAGCAGTAGCCAGGGTATTCAAGTGGTGTTCGAGTAGTGCCCTTGGGCCCGTGATAGTTGGTATCAGAGCCCCGGTTTCGGCAACATCACAACCGTGAGGACTCGATCAATGGAGGCACTGCAGGAACGTATGGCGGCCTTGGAGAGGCAAGTTGCTGCAGTGACTGAAGGTGCGCCTTTGCTGTACGTTGTTCATGAGCGCATCCTTGCTCTCGAAGACAATGTCGGTGAGGGCGATTACCTTGGTGTGACATTGACGGACCTTGTGAAGTGTCTAGTCTCTGATGTCGCTGCGCTACGAGATGACATGGTCTTGATCAAGCGACAACTGGCTACTCAAGGAGTAGCATCCGGGAGTGAGACTCGTGGGAAAGTGAAGATCCCCAAGCCCAAGGCATTTGAGGGTACTCGGAGTTCAAAGGAGTTAGAGAACTTCCTTTGGGACATGGAGACCTACTTCGATGCTGCGAAGGTCCCAGAAGTAGACAAGGTCATGGTTACCACCATGTACTTGGCGAATGATGCTAAACTATGGTGGCGGACACAGGTCCAAGATGCCCTCAGTGCAGGGAGACCACGTATTGAGACGTGGGAAGCACTGACGCAGGAGTTGAAGGAGTAGTTCCTGCCAAGCGACACTGCCTCGGTTGCTCGGGACGCACTCAGGAAGCTGAGGCAGACCAGCTCGGCGTGTGACTACGTCAAGCAATTCAGCTCCTTGATGCTTGACGTGACCGATATGTCAAAGACAGACAAGTTGTACACGTTTCTGAAAGGCTTGCAGCCATGGGCTCAACTAGAGCTCAGACGCCAAGGCGTGAAGGACCTCCCGACGGCTCTCGCAGCGGCTAATGCGCTGCTTGACCCGCGCAACACTCGTATGGAGGACAGTGGGAGGAAAGCGCAAGGCAAGGACAAGGACAAGGACAAGGACAAGCTGTCCAAGTCCGCAACCAAGGGAAAGGAGGATAAGGGCAAGAAGAAGCTCACTCGTGAGGACAAGGGGAAGTAGAAGGCGAACGTGGGGAGTGGCTCCTTGAAGAAGGATCCCCGGACGCACCCTGGCTACCTCATATGCAACGGTCCCCACAGAGCCAAGGATTGCCCAAAGAGAGCGAAGTTCTCGGCCTTGGCAGATCAGGACTCTGACGGAGAGGGAGTGCTACGTGCATCTTCGTTGCAGGCATTGAGCGCAATCCGTTCTGATCGCTCAAGGGCTCCCTATGGGTTGCTATTTGTGGATGTGCTACTCGATGGCCGAAAGGTGTCGGCATTGGTAGATACGGGAGCCTCCAGCACATTCATGTCGGATAGGATGGTGCGACCACTTGGGCTGCTAGTGGAGCGGCACAACTGCCATCTGAAGGCAGTTAACTCGAAGAGCCAGCCTATTGCTGGCATGGCTAAAGGCGTTCCTATCAAGATCGACTCCTGGGAAGGAAGCCTTGACATCATGGTTGTTCCGCTGGATGACTATGATCTAGTCCTCGGGAACAACTTCTTCGTGGAGGCCTCGGTTACGGTCTCAATGCACCGCGGTGGATTCATGATCGGTGATCCACGACACCCATGCTTTGTGAGGGGTTGCAAGGGTTTCAGTCGAAGCAAGGAGATCTTGACGGAAACGGTGTCGGCTATGCAGGTAGCACGAGGGTGGAAGAAGGGCCACCCAACCTACTTGGCAGCGATAGTCGAAGGGGGGGGGGGGGGGGTTGAGGGAAGATAACCGTCTAGAGCCGGAAGTACCTTCAAAGATTGCTAAGGTACTTGATGAATTTCTAGATGTGATGCCTGAAGAATTGCCAGCAGGTTTACCACCATGGAGGGCGGTAGACCACGGGATCGAGCTACTACCGGGAACAAGACCACCGGCAAAGGCACCCTATAGGATGTCGCCCAAGGAGTTGGGGGAGTTGCGGAAGCAGTTGGGTGAACTACTAGACTCTGGAAAGATCCAACCTTCCACGGCACCCTACGGAGCACCTGTGCTGTTCCAGGAGAAGCACGACGGGTCCCTACGGCTATGTGTTGACTACCGAGGACTCAAACTGTGAGGAACAAGTACCCTGTGCCTTTGATAGCTTACCTGTTTGATCGTCTGAGCAAGGCAGTCATTTTCTCGAAGTTGGATCTACGCTCAGGATACTGGCAGGTTCGCATTGCGGAGGGTGACGAAGCAAAGACAATGATGGTAACTCGTTATGGCTCCTACGAGTTCCTAGTCATGCCGTTCGGATTAACGAACGCCCCTGCCACGTCTTGCAACTTGATGAATGACGTATTCCACGATATGCTGGGTAAGTTCGTGGTCGTCTACCTCGACGACATCGTGGTCTATAGCAGGGACATGGAGGAGCACCTCGAGCACTTATGGTTTGTGTTCGAGCGACTGAGGCAGCATTCTCTCTATGTGAAGCGAGCGAAGTGCGAGTTTGGCATGGAAGAGATACACTTCTTAGGCCATATCGTGGGTCACGAATGCATGCGCATGGACCCCAAGAAGGTGCAGGCAATTCGAGATTGGCCAGCACCGAAGACGGTGGGCGAATTGAGGAGCTTCCTAGGGTTAGCAAATTACTACCGGAAGTTCATCAAGGGGTATTCTAAGAAGGTCACTCCCCTTACAGACCTACTGAGGAAGGACCGAAGTTGGCAGTGGGACGACTTGTGTGATGTTGCGTTCCACAAGGTTAAGGAAGCCATTGTGGCAGAGCCGGTGCTCAGGCTTCCTGACTTCGAGAAGCCTTTTGAAGTACACATTGATGCCTCTAATCGTGCAGCTGGAGGTGTGCTTGTGCAAGACGGGCACCCTGTTGCGTTCGAGAGTTGGAAGCTGAAGCATGGGGAGCAGCGCTATTCAGCGCATGAGAAGGAGATATTGGCAGTTGTCCACTGCCTAAGGGTATGGCGAGTGTACTTGCTGGGGACTTCGTTCGTTGTCAAAACGGACAACGTGGCAAATACTTTCTTCAAGACACAACCAAAGCTGACCCCAAAGCAGGCTAGATGGCAAGAGGAGCTCGCTCAATATGACTTTGAGTGGGAACACCGACCAGGGAGGCATAACCTCGTGGCAGATCCTCCTAGTCGGAAGAATGTGGAGACTGTAGCTGCTATCTCCCAGTTGACTTCGGATTTCCTAAAGGACATCCAAGTAGCTGCGCAACAGGACAAGAACTACTAGCTCTTGGTGGAGCAGGTGAAGGATGGCACTATGCGACGTTACTGCCTTGAGGATGGGCTACTCCATGGGAAGGGTGGCTGCCTATATGTCCCTAGCGGAGGGGGACTACGTCGCAAGCTGATGAAGGAGTGCCACGACACCCAGTGGGCTGGACATCCAGGGCGGGAGCGCATGCTGGCGCTACTCTCAAGGTCATATACATGGCCTAGGATATCAGACAACGTCAAGGGGTACGTTAAGACCTGCCTCGTGTGCCAGCAGGATAAGGTGGAGAGGCGAGCTAAGGCAGGACTTCTCCAACCACTGAGCATGCCAGAGAAACCGTGGCTGTCGGTTTCAATGGACTTTGTCAC
>CM075289.1:1835710-1840710 GCA_037672795.1 Lagerstroemia speciosa | reverse complement strand
CCTTGCTCGATCACCGCCGTGGCAGTGCTCGATCACTGCTGTGCCTTGCTCGAGCAGTACTCGATCACTGCTGTGGCTATTGCTCCACCACAGTACCACGGTAGCAGCCTTGCTCGAGCAGTGCTCGATCGCTGTTGTGGCTTGCTAGATCACGGTAGCATCCTTGCTCGAGTAGTACTCGATCACTGATGTGGCTATTGCTCTGCCACGGTACCACAGTAGCAGCCTTGCTCGAGCATGGTAGCATTGCAGTAGCTTCGTCAACCACGGTACCATGGTAGCACGGCGGCAGCCTTGCTCGACCACGGTACCGTGGTAGCGTAGCAGCATGGTAGTGGTAGCGTTGCAGCAGCTTCCTCGACCACGGTACCATGGTAGCACGGTAGCAGCCTTGCTCGACCACGGTATCAGCCTTGCTCTAGCAGCGCTCGATCACTGTCGTGGCTTGCTCGATCGCTGCTGTGGGCTACTCGCTCACGCTACACACTTACTCGAGTAGTACTCGAGCATGGCAGTCCCTTGCTCGATCAGAGCTCCAGTAGAAGCGGGTGGTGTAAAATTCGGGGGTCATAGTATCACCTTCTAGGAAGGAGAAAAACTTAAAATAAGCTCTCTAAGGGGGTAGAGGTGTAGCCTGCCCCCTTACACCCGCTATGCCTCCCGCCGCACATCCATCGTTACGTAGCGTAGCGATGTGCTAGGGTGCTGGTAGCGCTGCTACCGACCATCGCGGCAACTTCGGCATCGCCGGTAGCCGGGTCGTGGTCGAAGCTAGCCGGGTGGGTCACGTGCACATTCTTGTGCTCGTGGCAGGCGCTGTAGCCCGAGGTACGATAGTTTGGCAGCACAATTCGTGGTGCCCAGTGATGTACACCGTGATCGGCACGTTTCGGTTATCAATCTCTACCGTGCTACTGTTATCGATCTCCGTCGCGCTGCTCGATCATCGACCGTCCCTTGCTCCATCGTCCCTTACTCGATCATCTGTCACGCGTTGCTCGATCATGGTGTTACGTTGCTCGTGGTATGCTCTAGCGTTGGTTTTTTCTGGCGTCTAGCGCCCGGTCGCGGTCTAGCGAGCTACACACTTTCCCGACCGAGGAACTCCTCGGAGCGGGGCGGCGGGTATGTTCGTGTGGCTGTGCACCAGCGTGCGTGACGGCATGTGAGTGGTGATATGGTCGTGCTTGCTGGCAAGCCCAGTGGTGGTATGGCTACTGGACTATCCACTCGCCGACTCCTCAATGCACGTTGCAGGGGTCTTGCCTCGTGACATTACAGTCGGTTCCTGTGTTGTCTATGGTGAAAGCGTGGCCTATCGATCCTTTAGATCTTCGGAATTTGAAGCTAGAGGTGTCAGAAAAGTTACCACAGGGATAACTGGCTTGTGGCAGCCAAGCGTTCATAGCGACGTTGCTTTTTGATCCTTCGATGTCGGCTCATCCTATCATTGTGAAGTAGAATTCACCAAGTGTTGGATTGTTCACCCACCAATAGGGAACGTGAGCTAGGTTTAGGCCATCGTGAGAGAGGTTAGTTTTACCCTACTGATGACATTGTCGCAATAGTAATTCAACCTAGTACGAGAGGAACCGTTGATTCGCACATTTGGTCATTGCGCTTGGTTGAAAAGCCAGTGGCACGAAGCTACCGTGTGCTGGATTATGACTGAACGCCTCTAAGTCAGAATCCGGGCTAGTACCGACACATGCGCTCGCCACCCGATTTTTGTCCCACAGTAGGGGCCCCCATCCCCCAAGGGCACGTGTCGTTGGTGAAGCCCGCCCGGCGGACGAGCCGTGCGGGCCGCCTTGAAGCACAATTCCTGTCAAGCGGCGGGTAGAATCCTTTGCACACGACTTAAATACACGACGGGGTATTGTAATTGGCAGAGTGGCCTTGCTGCCACGATCCACTGAGATTCAGCCCTTTGCCGCTTCGATTCGTCCCTCCCCTCCCTGCTCCGCCAGATCCGTCGAAAGGCTACGAGGTTAAGGCCGACGGTCGAGCCGGCCACCTCACCGACTCAACGGTCCGAAACCACTCCTGAAAACGTGCAAGTATAACTCTGCATTGCGCCTTGCCCGACCACGAGGATGGTATCCTATTAGCTGTAATGATCGCTGCCCTGCCTTTGCTCGATCACTGCTCTATGCTAGTTGATCACCGCGGTGCCGTGGTCGATGACTGTCGTGCCTACCTCGAGCTATAGAGCATACATTGCCCATTCATTGCCTTCGCTCGATTAGTGCATTGCCTTGCTCGACCACAATAGCGCACATGCTGCGCGGGCAATACCATGGCTTGCTCGTCCACGGCAGCACGGTAGCAGAGCCTTGCTCCAGCACTGCTCGATCACTGACGTGGCTTGCTCCAGCATGGTGGCACCTTTGCGCGAGCACATTACCAGCCTTTCTCGACCACTACTCGATCACTGCCACGGCAACACGGTAGCTTGCTCGACCATGGTACCACGGTTGCAGCCCTGCTCTACCACGGTAGCATAGCAGTAGCCTTGGTCGAGCACTGCTCGATCACTGCTGTGGCTTGCTCGATCACGGTAGCAGCCTTGGTCAAGCACTGCTCTATCACTGCCATGCCTTGCTGCAACTCGGTAGCAGTCTTGCTCGAGCAATGCCGTGGCCTACTCGACCACGGTACCACTGCAGCTTGCTCGACCACGGTACCACGGCAGCCTGCTCGACCGCGGCACCATGGTGCAGCACTGCTCGAGCACTGTTGTGGCCTTGCTCGATCACAGTAGTAGCCTTGCTCGAGCAGTGCTCAATCACTATTGTGAGTTGCTCGACCACGGTACCACAGTAGCAACCTTGGTCGAGCACTGCCATGGCTTGCTCGACCACGGGAGCACAGCTGCAGCCCTGCTCGACCACGGTACCACAGCAGCAGCCTTGCTCTACCACAGTAGCACAGCAGTAGCCTTGGTCGAGCACTGCTCGATCACGGTAGCAGCTTTGCTCGCGCACTGCTCGATCATTGCTGTGGCATGCTCATTCACGGTAGCCGCATTGCTCGGGCACTGCTCAATCACTGTTGTGGCTTGCTCGATCACGGTAACAGCCTTGGTCAAGCTCTACTCGATCACTTTCATGCCTTGCTGCAGCTCGGTAGCAGCCTTGCTAGAGCACTGCTCGAGCAATGCCGTGGCTTGCTCGACCTTGGTATCCGCCTTGGTCGACCACGGTAGCACAGTAGCAGCCTTGCTCGACCACGGTAGCACGGCTGCCGCCTTGCTCGACCGCGGTACCATGGTAGCTTGCTGAACCGCGGTACCCCGGTAGCACCACAGTAGCAATGCTCGAGCACGGTACCCCGGCTGCAGCCTTGCTCGACCAGGGTGCCATGGTAGCTTGCTCGACCACGGTAGCACAGTAGCAGCATTGCTCGACCACGGCAGCACAGCTGCCGCCTTGCTCGACCGCAGTCCCCCGGCAACACCGCAGCAGCAATACTCGAGCACGGTAGCACCGCAGCAGCAATACTCGAGCATGGTAGCACAACAACACGGTAGCAACCCTGGTCGAGCACTGATCCATCACGGAGGCAGCCTTGCTCGAGCACTGCTCAATCACTACCATGGCTTGGTCGAGCACGGTAGCAGCCCTGCTCGATCACTGCCGTGGCTTGCTCGAGCATGGCAGCAACCTTGCTCGATCACACGGTGGCGTGGTAGCAACCTTCCTCGACCATGGTAGCAGGGTAGCACGGTGGTAGCCTTGCTCGACCACGGTAGCACAGCAGTAACCTTGGTCGAGCACTACTCGATCACGGTAGTAGCTTTGCTCGGGCACTGCTCGATCACTGCTATGGCTTGCTCGATCACGGAAGCAGCCTTGGTCAAGCACTGCTCGATCACTACTATAGCTTGCTCGATGACGGTGACAACCTTGGTCAAGCAATACTCGACCACTGCCTTACCTTGCTGCGGATTGGTAGCAGCCTAGCTTGAGCAGTGCTCGAGCAATGTCGTGGCTTGCTCGACCATGGTATCGGCCTTGCTCGAGCACGGTAGCATGGTAGTAGCCTTGCTCGACCAGGGTACCACGGTGACATGGCAGGAGCCCCGCTTGAGCACGGTAGCACAGCTGCTGCCTTGCTTGACCGCGGTACCACGGTAGCTTGCTCGACCACGGTAGCAACCTTGCTCAAGCACTGCCATTGGTTGCTCGACCACGGTACCATGGCAGTACAGCAACAGCCATACTCGAGCACTGTAACACGGCTGCAGCCTTGCTCAACCAGGGTGCCACGGTAGCTTGCTCGACCATGGTAGCACGGCAGCACGGTAGCAGCCCTGGTCGAGAACTGCTTGATCATGGTAGCAGCCTGCTCGAGCACTGCTCGATCACTACCGTGGCTTGTCTAGCACGGTAGCAGCCCTGCTGGAGCACTACTCGACCATGGCACCATGGTAGCAGCCGTCCTCGACGACGGTACCAAGGTATCACTGCAGCAGCTTGCTCGAGCACGGCAGCAGCCTTGCTCGACCGTACGGTAGCCTGGCGGCAACCTTCCTCGACCACGGTACCACGGTAGCACGGTAGCACGGTGGCAGCCTTGCACGACCATGGCACCGCGGTAGCACAGCAGCATTGTAGCAGCCTTGCTCGACCACGGTGGCACGGTGGCACGGTAGCAGCCTTGCTCGATCATCGTCGTGGCAGTGCTCGATCACTGCTCTTCCCTGCTCGAGCATGGTAGCATCCTTGCTCGAGAAGTACTCTATCACTGCCGTGGCTATTGCTCGACCTCGGTACCACGGTAGTAGCCTTGCACGAGTAGCACTAGATCACTGATGTGGCTATTGCTCGACCACGGTACCACGGTAGCAGCCTTGCTCGAGCATGGTAGCGTTGCAGCAACTTTGTCGACCACGGTACCACGGTAGCACGGCGGTAGCCTTGCTCGACCATGGTACTGCGGTAGCGTAGCAGCACGGTAGTGGTAGCGTTGCAGCAGCTTCCTCGACCATGGTACCA
>CM075289.1:1820710-1828210 GCA_037672795.1 Lagerstroemia speciosa | reverse complement strand
GCCCCGCTCGACCATGGTAGCACGACTGCCGCCTTGCTCGACCGCGATACCATGGTAGCTTGCTCTACCGTGGTACCCCGGCGGCACTGCAGTAGCAATACTCGAGCACGGTAGCACAGCTGCAGCCTTGCTCGACCAGGGTGCCATGGTAGCTTTCTCGACTATGGTAGCACAGCAGCACGGTAGCAGCCCTGGTCGAGCACTTCTCGATCACTGTGGCAGCCTTGATCGAGCGCGGCTCGATCACTGCCGTGGCTTGCTCGAGCACGGCAGCAACCTTGCTCCATCACACGGTAGCGTGGCAGCAACCTTCCTCGGCCACGGTAGCACTGTAGCACGGTGGCAACCTTGCTCGACCACGGTAGCATAGCAGTAGCCTTGGTCGAGCACTGCTCGATCACGGTAGTAGCTTTGCTTGGGTACTGCTTGATCGCTGCTATGGCTTGCTCGATCATGGTAGCAACCTTGGTCAAGCATTGCTCGATCACTACTATCGCTTGCTCGATAACGGTGACAGCCTTGGTCAAGCACTACTCAATCACTGTCGTGCCTTACTGCCGATCGGTAGCAGCCTTGCTCCAGCAGTGCTCGAACAATGTCGTGGCTTGCTCGACCATGGTATCAGCCTTGCTCGAGCACGGTAGCACGGTAGCAGCCTTGCTCGAGTAGGGTACCATGGTGACATGGCAGCAGCGCCGCTCAAGCACAGTAGCACGGCTACCGCCTTGCTCGACTGTGCTATGACAGTAGCTTGCTCAACCACGGTAGCAACCTTGCTCGAGCATTGCCATTGGTTGCTCAACCATAGTACCACGGCAGCAAAGCAACATCCATACTCGAGAACGGTAGCACGGCTGCAACCTTGCTCGACCAGGGTGCCACGGTAGCTTGCTCGACCATGGTAGCACGATAGCACGGTAGTAGCCCTGGTTGAGTACTACTCGATCACGGTAGCAGCCTGCTCGAGCACGGTAGCAGCCCTGCTTGAGCACTGCTCGACCACGGTACCGCGGTAGCAGCCTTGCTCGATGATGATACCAAGGTAGCACGGCAGCAGCCTTGCTCGAGCATGGCAGCACAGCTGCAGCCTTGCTCGACTGCATGATAGCGTGGCGGCAACCTTCCTCAACCACGGTGGCAGCCTTGCACTACCACGGCACTGCGGTAGCACAGTAGCATGGTAGCAGCCTTGCTCGACCACAGTGACACGGTAGCAGCCTTGCTCGACCACGGTGGCACGGTAGCAGCCTTGCTCGATCACCGCCGTTGCAGTGCTTGATCACTGCTGTGCCTTGCTCGAGCATAGTAGCATCCTTGCTCGAGCAGTACTCGATCACTACTGTGGCTATTGCTCGACCACGGTAGCAGCCTTGCTCGAGCAGTGCTCGATCACTGCTGTGGCTTGCTCCATCACGGTAGCATCCTTGCTCGAGCAGTACTCAATCATTGACGTGGCTATTGCTTGACCACGATACCATGGTAGCAGCCTTGCTCGAGCATGGTAGAGTTGCAACATCTTCGTCGACCACGGTACCATGGTAGCACGACGGCAACCTTGCTCAACCATGGTGCCGCAGTAGCGTAGCAGGACGGTAGTGGTAGCATTGCAGCAGCTTCCTGGACCACGGTACCATGGTAGCACCATGGCAGCCTTGCTCGACCACGGTACCGCGGTAGCGTAGCAGCAGGGTAGTGGTAGCGCTGCAGCAGCTTCCTCGACCACGGTACCATGGTAGCATGACGATAGCCTTGCTCGACCACGGTACCGCGGTAGCGTAGCAGCACGGTAGCAGCCTTGCTCAAGCACTGTTCCATCACTCCCGTGGCTTGCTGCAGCTCGGTAGCAGCCTTCCTCGAGCACTGCTCCATCACTCTTGTGGTTTGCTGCAGCTCGGTAGTAGCCTTGCTCGAGCACTGCTTGAGCAATGCCATGGCTTGCTTGACCACGGTATCAGCCTTGTTCGAGCAGCGCTCGATCACTGTCGTGGCTTGCTCGATCACTGCTGTGGGCTGCTCGCTTACACTACACACTTACTCGAGCAGTACTCGAGCATGCCAGTCCCTTGCTCGATCAGAGCTCCAGCAGAAGCGGGTGGTGTAAAATTCGGGGGTCACAGTATCACCTTCTAGGAAGGAGAAAAACTTAAAATAAGCTCTTTAAGGGGGTAGAGGTGCAGCCTGCCCCCTACGCCCGCTATGCCTCCCGCTGCACATCCATCGCTACGTAGCGTAGCGATGTGCTCGGGTGCTGGTAGCGCTGCTACCGACCACCGCGGCAACTCCGGCATTGTCGGTAGCCGGGTCGTGGTCGAAGCTAGCCACGTGGGTCGCGTGCACATTCTTGTGCTCATTGCGGGCGCTACAGCCTGGGGTACGATCATTTGGCAGCACAATTTGTGGTGCCCAGTGATGTACCTCGCGATCGGCACGTTTCGGTTATCGATCTCTACCGTGCTACGGTTATCGATCTCCGCCGCGCTGCTCGATCATCGACCGTCCCTTGCTCCATCGTCCCTTACTCGATCATCTGTCACGCGTTGCTCGATCACGGTATTACGTTGCTCGTGGTATGCTCTAGCGTTGGTTTGTTCTCGCATCTAGCACCTGGTCGCGGTCTAACGGGCTGCCCACTTTCCCGACCGAGGAACTCCTCGGAGTGGGGCGGCGGGCATATTAATGTGGCTGTGCACCAGCGTGCGTGACGGCGTGTGAGTGGTGATATGGTCGTGCTTGCTGGCAGGCCCAGTGGTGGTATGGCCACTGGACTGTCCGCTCGCCGACTCCTCAATGCACGCTGCAGGTGTCTTGCCTCGTGACCTTACAGTCGGTTCCTGTGTTGTCTACCGTGTCGAGCGGTACTCAATGTCGTGTGTGTGCTCTCCAACGATTGCCTTCTGAGGCGATTGTTGGACAATGCAGTGGCCCCCCTGCACCACGCACACAGCCACAGTGATGGGTGTTGCGATGGCTCAGGGTGCTAGCTCGGCCTCTCGGATGCAGAACATTTCATAGGCACGTGGCCCTCGGCCTACCTGTGCCTGGATTGTTATGCTTCATTGGAATGCTGCTCGTGCCTTGTCCGTGCCACTCCCGGCCTAGCGCTGGCGAGGCACACAGGCGGGCGCGACGCCGTCGATGGATGCTACCTGGTTGATCCTGCCAGTAGTCATATGCTTGTCTCAAAGATTAAGCCATGCATGTGCAAGTATGAACTAATTCAGATTGTGAAACTGCGACTGGCTCATTAAATCAATTATAGTTTGTTTGATGGTATCTGCTACTCGGATAACCGTAGTAATTCTAGAGCTAATACGTGCAACGAACCCCGACTTCTAGAAGGGATGCATTTATTAGATAAAAGGTCGACGCGGGCTTTGCCCGATGCTCTGATGATTCATGATAACTTGACGGATCGCACGGCCATCGTGCCGGCGACGGCGACGCATCATTCAAATTTCTGCCCTATCAACTTTCGATGGTAGGATAGTGGCCTACTGTTAGACCCCTAGAGTGGTATCCCGATACCCGCCTACCACGAGCATGCCTCGGGCTGTGGTAGCGGGCAACGTGCTGGGTGGGCACGTTATCGACCAAGTGTCGAGGCATTGGATTGCGATGCGCATGACTGTTCCAGCAAGGCACTGTGATGGTGCTTGAGCATGAGACGGGTTCTCGATCATACCTGTGGTTGCTAGTACCCAGGAAGCAATGAAGCTCAGAGGCTATCCCCGGGATACATGCTACGGATGCTATGGAGTGCTTGAGCAGCGTTCCTTGGAGCAGATGCGGGCCACGGGGGAAGGATCAATCAAGGCCCTGGATCACAACCTGCCTTATTCGGAGCAGCGGGAATCATGGCATGGATCCAATCAATCCATGATTGGGGGAGGCAAACATGGATACGCCTAGGAGCCACTTATGGAAGTCAATCACGCCAGATATGGAAGTTGACCAAGGATCGGGGGATCCAACAAGGCAAGCGGATTCTTAGGAGGAGAATCAGCCCTATCTATGGAAGCCAGGTGTGCCAGAACGGGAAGCTTGTGAGGATCAGGGATCCAACATGGCAAGAGGAATCTCAGGAGGAGAATATTCCCGGCACACATGGAAAGTCTTGATAGAGATTGGT
Source organism: Lagerstroemia speciosa (assembly GCA_037672795.1). Classification (NCBI taxonomy): domain Eukaryota; kingdom Viridiplantae; phylum Streptophyta; class Magnoliopsida; order Myrtales; family Lythraceae; genus Lagerstroemia; species Lagerstroemia speciosa. The sequence continues at coordinate 1,824,081 of CM075289.1, read as the reverse complement.
CAACTGCCTTGTATAAACTTGTCATTAGGGAAAGTCTAGAATACCTAGCTTATTTGGGTTATTGGGCTTCATATATAAATAGGCGTGGACTCTCATTTGAGTCATTCGCTTGAGAATGCACATTCAGGCAACAAAGAGCACGAGAGAAACACTGTGAGGAGAGTGGGGGTGTTGAGCCTATTGTGAGGATAGAGTGGGGAGTGTAAGTAGTCGGTGCTGTGAGGCACATACTCGATCAGAGTTTTGTAACGTTGGGTTTTTGTAACTTGTTGTGAGATAATACAAGATACTTTTTGTCCCAACTTCTACTTGTGTTGTTTTGATTGTCTCTAGGCTTGTGAGCCTCAGTTGAGAGTTCTGTTGACGCCTAGTGGTAGCCAGGGTATTCGAGTGGTGTTCGAGTAGCACCCTTGGCCCCGTGATAGTTGGTATCAGAGCCCCGGTTTCGGCAACATCACAACCGTGACGACTCGATCAAGGGAGGCACTGCGAGAACGTATGGTGGCCTTGGAGAGGCAAGTTGCTGCAGTGACTGAAGGTGCGCCATTGCTTAACGCTGTTCATGAGCGCATCCTTGCTCTCGAAGACAATGTCGGAGAGGGCGATGACCTTGGTGGGACATTGACAAACCTTGTGAAGTGTCTAGTCTCTGATGTCGTTGCGCTACGAGACGACATGGTCTTGATCAAGCGACAATTGGCTACTCAAGGAGTAGCATCCGAGAATGAGACTCATGGGAAAGTGAAGATCCTCGAGCCCAAGGCATTTCAGGGTACTCGGAGTTCAAAGGAGTTAGAGAACTTCCTTTGGGACATGGAGACCTACTTTGATGCTACGAAGGTCCCAGAAGCAGACAAGGTGATGGTTACCACCATGTACTTGGCGAATGATGCTAAACCATGGTGGCGGACACGGGTCCAAGATGCCCTCAGTGCAGGGAGACCACGTATTCAGACGTGGGAAGCACTGAGGCAGGAGTTGAAGGAGCAGTTCCTGCCGAGCAACACTGCCTGGGTTGCTCGGGACACACTCAGGAAGCTGAGGCAGACCAGCTCGGTGCGCGACTACGTCAAGCAATTCACCTCCTTGATGCTTGACATGACCGATATGTTAGAGGCAGACAAGTTGTACATGTTTCTGAAGGGCTTGCAGCAATGGGCTCAATTAGAGCTCAGACGCCAAGGCGTGAAGGACCTGCAGATAGCTCTCGCAGTGGCTGATGTGCTGCTTGACTTGCGCAACACTCGTATGGAGGACAATGGGAAGAAAGCGCAAGGCAAGGACAAGGACAAGCTGTCCAAGTCCGCAACCAAGGGAAAGGAGGATAAGGGCAAGAAGAAGCTCACTCGTGAGGACAAGGGGAAGCAGAAGGCGAACGTGGGGAGTGGCTCCTTGAAGAAGGATCCCTGGACGCACCCTGGTTGCTTCATATGCAATGGTCCCCACAGAGCCAAGGAATGCCCAGAGAGAGAGAAGCTCTCGGCCTTGGCAGATCAGGACTCCGACGGAGAGGGAGTGCCGCGTCTTCGTTGCAGGCGTTGAGCGCAATTCGTTCCGATGGCTCAAAGGCTCCCAAGGGGTTGCTATTTGTGGATGTGCTACTCAATGGCTGAAAGGTGTCGGCATTGGTAGACACGGGAGCCTCCAACACATTCGTGTCGGATAGGATGGTGCGACCACTTGGGCTGCGAGTGGAGCGGTACAACTGCCATCTAAAGGCAGTTAACTCGAAGAGCCAGCCTATTGGTGGCATGGCTAAAGTTGTTCCTATCAAGATCGACTCGTGGGAAGGAAGCCTTGACATCATGGTTGTTCCGCTGGATGACTATGTTCTAGTCCTCAGGAGCAACTTCTTCGTGGAGGCCTCGGTTACGGTCTCGATGCACCTCGGTGGATTCATGATCGGTGATCCACGACACCCATGCTTTGTGAGGGGTTACAAGGGTTTCAGTCGAAGCAAGGGGATCTCGACGGAAACAGTGTCGGCTATGCAGGTAGCACGAGGGTGGAAGAAGGGCTACCCCACCTACTTGGCAGCGATAGTCGAGGTGGGGGGGGGGGGGGGGAAGATAACCGTCTAGAGCCGGAAGTACCTTAAGAGATTGCTAAGGTACTTCATAAATTTCTAGATGTGATGCCTGAAGAATTGCCAACAGGTTTACCGCCACAGAGGGCGGTAGACCACAGGATCGAGCTATTGCCGGGAACAAGACCACCGGCGAAGGCACCCTACAGGATGTCGCCCAAGGAGTTGGGGGAGTTGCAGAAGCAGTTGGGTGAACTGCTAGACTCTGGAAAGATCAAACCTTCCACGGCACCCTACGGAGCACCTGTGTTGTTCTAGGAGAAACACAACGGGTCCCTACGGGCTATGCGTTGACTACCGAGGACTCAATAAGGTGACTGTGAGGAACAAGTACCCTGTGCCTTTGATAGCTGACCTGTTTGATCGTATGAGCAAGGCAGTCATTTTCTCGAAGTTGGATCTACGCTCGGGATACTGGCAGGTTCGCATTGCGGAGGGTGACGAACCAAAGACAACGATGGTAACTCGTTATGGCTCCTACGAGTTCCTAGTCATGCCGTTCGGATTAACGAACGCCCCTACCACGTTTTGCAACTTGATGAATGACGTATTCCACGATGTGCTGGATAAGTTCATGGTTGTCTACCTTGATGACATCGTGGTCTACAGCAGAGACCTGGAGGAGCACCTCGAGCACTTACGGTTTGTGTTCGAGGGACTGAGGCAGCATTCTCTCTATGTGAAGCGAGAGAAGTGCGAGTTTGGCATGGAAGAGATACACTTCTTAGGCCATATCGTGGGTCACAGATGCGTGCACATGGACCCCAAGAAGGTGCAGGCAATTCGAGATTGGCCAGCACCGAAGACGGTGGGCGAATTGAGGAGCTTCCTGGGGTTAGCAAATTACTACCGGAAGTTCATCAAGGGGTATTCTAAGAAGGTCACTCCCCTTACGGACCAACTGAGGAAGGACCGAAGTTGGGAGTGGGACGACTTGTGTGTCGTTGCGTTCGACAAGGTTAAGGAAGCCATTGTGACAGAGCCGGTGCTTAGGCTTCCTGACTTCGAGAAGCCTTTTGAAGTGCACACCGATGCCTCTAATCGTGCAGTCGGAGGCGTGCTCATGCAGGACGGGCACCCTCTTGTGTTCAAGAGTTGGAAGCTGAATCTTGTGGAGCAGCGCTATTCAGCGCATGAGAAGGAGAGGTTGGCAGTTGTCCACTGCCTAAGGGTATGGCGAGTGTACTTGCTGGGGACTTCGTTCGTTGTCAAGATGGACAACGTGGCGAATACTTTCTTCAAGACACAACCAAAGCTGACCCCGAAGCAGGCTAGATGGCAAGAG
>CM075289.1:1810710-1813210 GCA_037672795.1 Lagerstroemia speciosa | reverse complement strand
CTTCTTGTGTTGTTTTGATCATCTCTAGGCTCGTGAGCCTCGGTTGTGCGGATTTTGTTGGCTGGTCGACAGAGAGTGCTGTTGACGCCTAGCGGTAGCTAGGGTATTCGTGTGGTGTTTGAGTAGCGCCCTTGGTCCCGTGACAGTAGGTATCAGAGCCCCGGTTTCGGCAACATCACAACCGTGACGACTCGATCAATGGAGGCACTGCGGGAACGTATGGCGGCCTTGGAGAGGCAAGTTGCTACAGTGACTGAAGGTGCACCTTTGCTGAACGCTGTTCATGAGCGCATCCTTGCTCTCGAAGACAATGTCGGAGAGGGCGATGACCTTAGTGGGACATTGACAGACCTTGTGAAGTGTTTAGTCTCTGATGTTGCTGCGCTACGAGACGACATGGTCTTGATCAAGCGACAACTGGCTACTCAAGGAGTAGCATCAGGGAGTGAGACTCGTGGGAAAATGAAGATCCCCGAGCCCAAGGCATTTGAGGGTACTCGGAGTTCAAAGGAGTTAGAGAACTTCCTTTGGGACATGGAGACCTACTTCGATGCTGCGAAGGCCCTAGAAGCAGACAAGGTGATGGTTACCACCATGTACTTGGCAAATGATGCTAAGCTATGGTGGCGGGCATGGGTCCAAGATGCCCTCAGTGCAGGAAGACCACGTATTGAGACGTGGGAAGCACAGAGGTAGGAGTTGAAGGAGCAGTTCCTGCTGAGCAACACTGCCTTGGTTGCTCAGGACGCACTCGGGAAGCTGAGGCAGACCAGCTCTGTGCGTGACTACGTCAAGCAATTCAGCTCCTTGATGCTTGACGTGACCGATATGTCAGAGACGAACAAGGTGTACACGTTTCTAAAGGGCTTGCAGCCACGGGCTCAACTAGAGCTCAGACGCCAAGGCGTGAAGGACCTCCCGATGGCTCTCGCAACAGCTGATGTGCTGCTTGACTTGCGCAACACTCGTATGGAGGACAGTGGGAAGAAAGCGCAAGGCAAGGACAAGGACAAGCTGTCCAAGTCCGTAGCCAAGGGGAAGGAGGACAAGCGCAAGAAGAAGCTCACTCGTGAGGACAAGGGGAAGCAGAAGGCGAACGTGGGGAGTGGCTCCTTGAAGAAGGATCCCCGGATGCACCCTGGTTGCTTCATATGCAACGGTCCCCACAGAGCCAAGGAATGCCCAAAGAGAGAGAAGCTCTCGGCCTTGGCAGATCTGGACTTCGACGGAGAGGGAGTGCTACGTGCATCTTCGTTGCAGGCATTGAGCGCAATCCGTTTTGATCGCTCAAAGGCTCCCTATGGGTTGCTATTTGTGGATGTGCTACTCAATGGCCGAAAGGTGTCGGCATTGGTAGACACGGGAGCCTCCAACACATTCGTGTCGGACAGGATGGTAAGACCACTTGGGCTGCGAGTGGAGCGGCACAACTGCCATCTGAAGGCAATTAACTCGAAGAGCCAGCCTATTGGTGGCATGGCTGAAGGCATTCCTATCAAGATCGACTCATGGGAAGGAAGCCTTAACATCATGGTTGTTCCGCTGGATGACTATGATCTAGTCCTCAAGAACAACTTCTTCGTGGAGGCCTCGGTTACAGTCTCGATACACCTCGGTGGATTCATGATCGGTGATCCATGACACCCTTGCTTTGTGAGGGGTTACAAGGGTTTCAGTCGAAGCAAGGAGATCTCGACGGAAACGGTGTCGGCTATGCAGGTAGCACGAGGGTGGAAGAAGGGCTATCCCACCTACTTGGCAGCAATAGTGAAAGTGGGGGTGGAAGATGACCACCCAGAGCCAGAATTACCTTCAGAGATCATTAAGGTACTTGATGAATGTCAGGATGTGATGCCTGAAGAGTTGCCAGCGGGTTTACCACCACGAAGGGCGGTAGACCATAGGATCGAGCTACTGCCGGGAACAAGACCACCGGCGAAGGCACCTTACAGGATGTCGCCCAAGGAGTTGGGGGAGTTACGGAAGCAGTTGGGTGAACTGCTAGACTCTGGAAAGATCCAACCTTCCACGGCACCCTACAGAGCACCTGTGCTGTTCCAGGAGAAGCACGACGGGTCCCTACGGCTATGCGTTGACTACCGAGGACTCAATAAGGTGACTGTGAGGAACAAGTACCCCGTGCATTTGATAGCTGACCTGTTTGATCGTCTGAGCAAGGCAGTCATTTTCTCAAAGTTGGATCTACGCTTGGGATACTGGCAGGTTCGCATTGCGGAGGGTGACGAACCAAAGACAACGATGGTAACTTGTTATGGCTCCTACGAGTTCCTAGTCACGCCGTTCGGATTAACGAACGCCCCTGCCACGTTTTGCAACTTGATGAATGACGTATTCCACGATGTGCTGGATAAGTTCGTGGTCGTCTACCTCGACGACATCTTGGTCTACAACAGGGACATGGAGGAGCCCCTCGAGCACTTACGGTTTGTGTTCGAGCGACTGAGGCAGCATTCTCTCCATGTGAAGCGAGAGAAGTGCG
>CM075289.1:1795710-1800710 GCA_037672795.1 Lagerstroemia speciosa | reverse complement strand
GCCTTGCTCGAGCACGGTAGCACAGTAGCGGCCTTGATCGACCATGGTAGCACGGCTGCCGCCTTGCTCGACCGTGGTACCATGGTAGCTTGCTCGACCGCGGTCCCCCGGCAGCACCGCAATAGCAATACTCGAGCACGGTAGCACGGATGCAGCCTTGCTCGACTAGGGTGCCTTGGTAGCTTGCTCGACCATGGTAGCACAGCAGCAGCCTTGCTCGACCACAGTAGCACGACTGCCGCCTTGCTCGACCACAGTACCATTGTAGCTTGCTCGACCACGGTACCCCGGCAGCACCGCAGCAGCAATACTCGAGCACGGTAGCACGGCTGCAGCCTTGCTCGACCACGGTAGCACAGCAGCACGGTAGCAGCCCTGGTCAAGCACTGCTCGATCACGGTGGCAGCCTTGCTCGAGCACAGTAGCAGCCCTGCCCGATCACTGTCGTGGCTTCCTCGAGCATGGCAACAACCTTGCTCGATCACACGGTAGTGTGGCAGCAACCTTCCTCGACCACGGTAGCACGGTGGCAGCCTTGCTCGACCATGGTAGCACAGCAGTTGCCTTGGTCGAGCACTGCTCGATCACGGTAGCAGCTTTGCTCGGGCACTGCTCGATCACTGCTATGGCTTGCTCGATCACAGTAGCAGCCTTGGTCAAGCACTGCTCGATCACTGCTATGGCTTGCTCGATGACGGTGACAGCCTTGGTCAAGCACTACTTGATCACTGTTGTGCCTTGCTGCCGATCGGTAGCAGCCTTGCTCGACCAGGGTACCACGGTGACATGGCAGCAACCCCGCTTGAGCACGGCAGCACGGCTACCGCCTTACTCGACTGCGATACCACAGTGGCTTGCTCAACCACGGTAGCAACCTTGCTCGAGCACTGCCATTGGTTGCTCGACCACGGTACCATGGCAGCACAACAATAACCATAATCGAGCATGGTAGCACAGCTACAGCCTTGCTCGACCAGGGTGCCACGGTAGCTTGCTCGACCATGGTAGCACGGCAACACGGTAGCAGCCCTGGTCGAGCACTGCCTGATCACGATAGCCGCCTGCTCATGCACTGCTCGATCACTGTCGTAGCTTGCTCGAGCACGGTAGCAGCCCTGCTGGAGCACTGCTCGACCACGGTACCGTGGTAGCAGCCTTCCTCGACGACGGTACCAAGGCAGCACGGCTGTAGCTTTGCTCGAGCACGGCAGCACAGCTACAGCCTTGCTCAACCGCACGGTAGCGTGGTGGCAACCTTCCTCGACCACCGTACCACGGTAGCACGGTGGCAGCCTTTTACGACCACGGCACCGTGGTAGCACAGCAGCATGGTAGCAACCTTGCTCGATCACTGCTGTGCCCTGCTCGAGCACAGTAGCATCCTTGCTCGAGCAGTACTCGATCACTGCCGTGGCTATTGCTCGACCATGGTACCACGGTAGCAGCCTTGCTCCAGCAGTGCTCGATCACTGCTGTGGCTTGCTCGATCACGGTAGCATCATTTCTCGAGCAGTACTCGATCACGGTACCACGGTAGCAGCCTTGCTTGAGCATGGTAGCGTTGTAGCAGCTTCGTTGACCACGGTACCATGGTAGCACGGCGACAGCCTTGCTCAACCACGGTACCGCGGTAGCGTAGCAGCTCGATAGTGGTAGCGTTGCAGCAGCTTCCTTGACCACGGTACCATGGTAGCACGGCGACAGCCTTGCCCAACCACGGTACCACGGTAGCGTAGCAGCTCGATAGTGGTAGCGTTGCAGCAGCTTCCTTGACCACGGTACCATGGTAGCACGGTGGCAGCGTTGCTCGACCATGGTACCATGGTAGCGTAGCAGCACGGTAGTGGTAGCATTGCAATAGCTTCCTCGACCACGGTACCATGGTAGCATGGCGGCAGCCTGGCTCGACCACGGTACAGCGGTAGCGTAGCAGCACGGTAGCAACCTTGCTCGAGCACTGCTCCATCACTCCCGTGGCTTGCTGCAGCTCGGTAGCAACCTTGCTCGAGTAATGCCATGGCTTGCTCGACCACGATGTCAGCCTTGCTCGAGCAGCGCTCGATCACTACGGTGGCTTGCTCGATCACTATTGTGGGCTGCTAGCTCACACTACACACTTAGTCGAGCAGTACTCGAGCATGCCAGTCCCTTGCTCGATCAGAGCTCCAGCAGAAGCGGGTGGTGTAAAATTCGGGGGTCACAGTATCACCTTCTAGGAAGGAGAAAAAACTTAAAATAAGCTCTTTAAGGGGGTAGAGGTGCAGCCTGCCCCCTTACGCCCGCTATGCCTCCCGCCGCACATCCATCGCTACATAGCATAGCGATGTGCTCGAGTGCTGGTAGAGCTGCTACCGACCACCGCGGCAACTCCGGCATCACCGGTAGCTGGGTCATGGTCGAAGCTAGCTGGGTGGGTCGCGTGCACATTATTGTGCTAGTGGAGGGCGCTGCGGCCCGGGGTACGATCGTTTGGTAGCACAATTCGTGGTGCCCAATGATGTAGCCCGCGATCAGCACGTTTCGGTTATCGATCTCTACCATGCTACGGTTATCAATCTCTGCCGCGCTGCTCGATCACCGACCATCCCTTGCTCCATCGTCCCTTACTCGATCATCTGTCACGTGTTGCTCGATCACGGTATTACGTTCCTCGTGGTATGCTCTAGCATTGGTTTGTTCTCGCGTCTAGCGCTCAGTCACGGTCTAGCCGGCTGCCCACTTTCCCGTCTGAGGAACTCCTCGGAGCGGGGCGGCAGGTATGTTCGTGTGGCTATGCACCAGCGTGCGTGACGGCATTTGAGTGGTGATATGTCGTCCTTGCTGGCAGGCCCAGTGGTGGTATGGCCACGGGACTGTCCGCTCGCCGACTCCTCAAAGCACGTTGCAGGCGTCTTGCCTCGTGACGTTACAGTCGATTCCTGTGTTGCCTACCATGTCAAGCGGTACTCAATGTCGTGTGTGTGCTCTCCAACGATTGCCTTCCGAGGCGATTGTTGGACAATGCAGTGGCCCCCCTGCACCACACACGCAGCCACAGTGATGGGTGTTGTGATGGCTCAAGGGTGCTAGCTCGGCCTCTCGGATGCAGAACATTTAATAGGCACATGGCCCTCGGCCTACCTATGCCTGGATTGTTAAGCTTCGTTGGAATGACGCTCGTGCCTTGTCCGTGCCACTCCCGGCCAAGCGCTGGCGAGGCACACGAGTGGGCGCGGCGCCATCGATGGACGCAACCTGGTTGATCCTGCCAGTAGTCATATGCTTGTCTCAAAGATTAAGCCATGCATGTGCAAGTATGAACTAATTTATACTGTGAAACTGCGAATGGCTCATTAAACCAGTTATAGTTTGTTTGATGGTATCTCCTACACGGATAACCGTAGTAATTCTAGAGCTAATACGCGCAATGAACCCCGACTTCTGGAAGGGATGCATTTATTAGATAAAAGGTCGATGCGGGCTTTGCCCGATGCTCTGATGATTCATGATAACTTAACGGATCGCACAGCCATCGTGCCGGCGACGCATCATTCAAATTTCTACCCTATCAACTTTCAATGGTAGGATAGTGGCCTACTGTTAGACCCCTGAGGTGGTATCCCAAGACCCGCCTACCATGAGCGTGCCTCGAAGTCATGGTAGCGGGCAACGTGCTAGGAGGGCACGTTATCGACTAAGTGTCGAGGTGTTGGATAGCGATGCGCATGACTGCTCAAGCTAGGCACTGTGATGGTACTTGATCATGAGAAGGGTTCTCGATCATGACTGTGGTTGCAGGCACCCGGGAAACGGTGGAGCCCAGAGGCTTTCTCCTGGAATACGTGCTACGAATGCTATGGAGCACTTGGCAGTGTTCCTTGGAGCAGATGCGGGCCACAGCGGAAGGATCAATCAAGTCCCAGGATCACAACCTGCCTTATGGGGAGCAGCGGGAATCATGGCATGGATCCAATCAATCCATGATTGGGGGAGGCAATCATGGATACGCCTAGAAGCCACTTATGGAAGTCAAGCACGCCAAATATGGAAGTTGACCAAGGATCGGGGGATCCAACAGGGCAAGCGGATTCTTAGGAGGAGAATCAGCCCTATCTATGGAAGACAGGTGTGCCAGATCGGGAAGCTTGCGAGGATCAGGGATCCAACATGGCAAGAGGAATCTCAGGAGGAGAATATTCCCGGCACACATGGAAAGTCTTGATAGAGATTGGTCAACTACCTTGTATAGACTTGTTGTTAGGGAAAGTCTAGATTACCTGGCATATTTGCTTGGTGGGCTTCGTGTATAAATAGGCGTGGACTCTCATTTGAGTCATTCATTCAAGGGAGAGTCATTCGAGGAGAGCCAGACATTTACTCACAAGAGGGAGAGCAGACAACTGAGGGCACGTGGGACACACTGAGAGGAGAGTGTGAGTGCTGAGTCTGTATTGTGAGGGGTCGAGTGAGGAGTGCAAGCAGTAGGGGCTGTGAGGCATATACTCGACCAGAGTCTGTAGTTGGGTTTTTTCATACTTGTTGTGATATAATACAAGTGAGTTTTTCCCAACCTCTTCTGTGTTGCTTTGATCGTTTCTAGGCTTGTGAGCCTCGGTTGTGTGGGAGTTTTGTGGCTGGTCAGCAAAGCGAGCTGTTGACGCCTAGCGGTACCAAGGTACTCGAGCGGTATTCGGGTAGTGCCCTTGGCCCCGTGACAGTTGGTATCAGAGCCTGAGGATACCAAGGAGTTGGTATCAGAGCCTAAAGGTTGGTACGGAGGAGTTGGTATCAATCCCCGGTTTCCGCGACTTTACAACCGTGACGACTCGATCAATGGAGGCACTGCGGGAGCGAATGGTGGCCTTGGAGAGGCAAGTTGCCGCAGTCACAGAAGGTGCACCCTTGATGAGCGCTGTGCATGAGCGCATCCTTGCTCTTGAAGACAATGTCGGAGAGGGCGATGACCTTGGTGGGACGCTGACGGACCTTGTGAAGGTCCTGGTCTCCGAAGTCGCTGCATT
>CM075289.1:1778210-1783210 GCA_037672795.1 Lagerstroemia speciosa | reverse complement strand
GAGCACGGTAGCAGCCCTGCTCGATCCTTGCCGTGGCTTGCTCGAGCACGGCAGCAACCTTGCTCGATCACACGGTAGCGTGGCAGCAACCTTCCTCGTCCACGGCAGCATGGAGGCAGCCTTGCTCGACCACGATAGCACAGCAGTAGCCTTGGTCGAGCACTGCTCGATCACGGTAGCAGCTTTGCTTGGGCACTGCTCGATCACTGCTATGGCTTGCTCGATTATGGTAGCAGCCTTGGTCAAGCACTGCTCGATCACTGCTATGGCTTGCTCGATGATGGTGATAGCCTTGGTCAAGCACTACTCGATCACTGCCATGCCTTGCTGCCGATCGGTAGCAGCCTTGCTCGACCGTGGTATCAGCCTTGCTCGAGCACGGTAGCACGGTAGCAGCCTTGCTCGACCAGGGTACCACGGTGACATGGCAGCAGCCCCGCTTGAGCACGGTACCATGGCTACCGCCTTGCTTGACCGCGGTACCACGGTAGCTTGTTCGACCACGGTAGCAACCTTGCTCGAGCACTGCCATTGGTTGCTCGACCACAGTACCACGGCAGCACAGCAACAGCCATACTCGAGCACGGTAGCACGGCTGCAGCCTTGCTCGACCACGGTGCCACGGTAGCTTGCTCGACCATGGTAGCACGGCAACACTGTAGCAGCCCTTGTCGAGCACTGCTCAATCACGGTAGCAGCCTGCTCGAGCACTGCTCGATCACTGCCGTGGCTTGCTCGAGCACCGTAGCAGCCCTGCTGGAGCACTGCTCGACCACGGTACCGCGGTAGCAGCCTTCCTTGACGACGGTACCAAGGTAGCACAGCAGTAGCCTTGCTCGAGCACGACTGCACAGCTGCAGCCTTGCTCGACCGCACGGTAGCGTGGCGGCAACCTTCCTCAGCCACGGTACCACAGTAGCACGGTGATAGCCTTGCACGACCACGGCACCGTGGTAGCACAACAGCATGGTAGCAGCCTTGCTCGACCACGGTGGCACGGTAGCAGCCTTGCTCGATCACCACCGTGGCAATGCTCAATCACTGTTGTGCCCTGCTCGAGCACGCTAGCATCCTTGCTCGAGCAGTACTCAATCACTGCCATGGCTATTGCTTGACCACGGTACCACGGTAGCAGCCTTGCTCAAGCAGTGCTCGATCACTGCTGTGGCTTGCTCGATCACGGTAGCATCCTTGCTCGAGCAGCACTCGATCATTGATGTTGCTATTGCTCGACGACGGTACCACGGTAGCAGCCTTGCTTGAGCATGGTAGCGTTGCAGTAGCTTCGTCGACCATGGTACCATGGTAGCACGGCGGCAGCCTTGCTCGACCACGGTACCGCGGTAGCGTAGCAGCACGGTAGTGGTAGCGTTGCAGCAGTTTCCTCGACCACGGTACCATGGTAGCATGGTGGCAGCATTGCTCGACCACGGTACCGCGGTAGCGTAGCAGCACGGTAGTGGAAGCGTTGCAGCAGCTTCCTTGACCAAGGCACCATGGTAGCACGGCGGCAGCCTTGCTTGACCACAGTACCGTTGTAGCGTAGCAGCACGGTAGCAGCCTTGCTCGAGCACTGCTCCATCACTCTCGTGGCTTGCTGTAGGTTGGTAGCAGCCTTGCTCGCGCACTGCTCGAGCAATGCCATGGCTTGCTCGACCACGGTATCAACCTTGCTCGAGCAGCGCTCGATCACTGCCGTAGCTTGCTCGATCACTGCTGTGGGATGCTCGCTCACGCTACACACTTACTCGAGCAGTACTCGAGCATGCGAGTCCCTTTCTCGATCAGAGCTCCAGCAAAAGCGGGTGGTGTAAAATTCGAGGGTCATAGTACCACCTTCTCGGGAGGAGAAAAACTTAAAATAAGCTCTTTAAGGGGGTAGAGGTGCAGCCTGCCCCCTTACGCCCGCTATGCCTCCCGCCGCACATCCATCGCTACGTAGCGTAGCGATGTGCTCGGTAGCTGGTACCGACCACCGCGGCAACTCCGGCATCGCCGGTAGCCGGGTCGTGGTCGAAGCTAACCGGGTGGGTCGCAGTCGAAGCTAGCTGGGTGGGTCGCGTGCACATTCTTGTGCTCGTGGCGGGCGCTGCAGCTCGGGGTACGATCTTTTGGCAACACAATTCCTGGTGCCCAGTGATGAACCCCGCAATCGGCACGTTTCGGTTATCGATCTCTGTCGTGCTACGGTTATCGATCTCCGCCGCGTTGCTCGATCATCGACCATCCCTTACTCCATTGTCCCTTACTTGATCATCTGTCACGCGTTGCTCGATCACGGTATTACGTTGCTCGTGGTATGCTCTAGCGTTGGTTTGTTCTCGCGTCTAGTGCCCGGTTGCGGCCTAGCGAGCTACAAACTCTCTCGACCGAGGAACTCCTCGGAGCAGGGCAGCAGGTATGTTCGTGTGGCTATGCACTAGCGTGCGTGACGGCTCATGAGCGGTGATATGGTCGTGCTTGCTGGTAGGCCCAGTGGTGGTATGGCCACTGGACTGTCCGCTCGCCGACTCCTCAATGCACGTTGCAGGCGTCTTGCCTCGTGACGTTACGGTCGGTTCCTGTGTTGTCTACCGTGTCGAGCGGTACTCAACGTCATGTGTGTACTCTCCAACGATTGCCTTCCGAGGGGATTGTTGGACAATGCAGTGGCCCCCCTGCACCACAAACGCAGCCACAGTGATTGGTGCTGCGATGGCTCAGGGGTGCTAGCCCGACCTCTCGGATGCAGAACATTTCATAGGCACGTGGCCCTCAGCCTACCTATGACTGGATTGTTATGCTTCGTTGGAATGACGCTCGTGCCTTGTCCGTGCCACTCCCAACCTAGCACTGGCGAGGCACATGGGTGAGCGCGGCGCCGTCAATGGATGCTACCTGGTTGATCCTGACAGTAGTCATCTGCTTGTCTCAAAGATTAAGCCATGCATGTGCAATTATGAACTAATTCGGACTGTGAAACTGCAAATGGCTCATTAAATCAGTTATAGTTTATTTGATGGTTTCTGCTACTTGGATAACCGTAGTAATTCTAGAGCTAATATGTGCAACGAACCCCGACTTCTGAAAGGGATGCATTTATTAGATAAAGGTCACGCGGGCTTTGCCCGATGCTCTGATGATTCATGATAACTTGATGGATCGCATGGCCATCGTGCCGGCGACGCATCATTCAAATTTCTGCCCTATCAACTTTCGATGGTAGGATAGTGGCCTACTGTTAGACCCCTGAGGTGGTATCCCAAGACCCGCCTACCATGAGCGTGCCTCGAAGTCATGGTAGCGGGCAACGTGCTAGGAGGGCACGTTATCGACTAAGTGTCGAGGTGTTGGATAGCGATGCGCATGACTGCTCAAGCTAGGCACTGTGATGGTACTTGATCATGAGAAGGGTTCTCGATCCTGACTGTGGTTGCAGGCACCCGGGAAGCGGTGGAGCCCAGAGGCTTTCTCCGGGAATACGTGCTACGAACGCTATGGAGCGCTTGGCAGTGTTCCTTGGAGCAGATGCGGGCCACGGTGGAAGGATCAATCAAGTCCCTGGATCACAACCTGCCTTATGGGGAGCAGCGGGAATCATGGCATGGATCCAATCAATCCATGATTGGGGGAGGCAATCATGGATACGCCTAGAAGCCGCTTATGGAAGTCAAGCACGCCAGATATGGAAGTTGACCAAGGATCGGGGGATCCAACAGGGCAAGCGGATTCTTAGGAGGAGAATCAGCCCTATCTATGGAAGACAGGTGTGCCAGATCGGGAAGCTTGCGAGGATCAGGGATCCAACATGGCAAGAGGAATCTCAGGAGGAGAATATTCCCGGCACACATGGAAAGTCTTGATAGAGATTGGTCAACTGCCTTGTATAGACTTGTCGATAGGGAAAGTCTAGATTACCTGGCATATTTGCTTGGTGGGCTTCGTGTATAAATAGGCGGGGACTCTCATTTGAGAGACACAACTTCATTTCGAGGAGAGCCAGACATTCACTCACAAGAGGGAGAGCAGACAACTGAGGGCACGCGGGACACACTGAGAGAGAGTGTGAGTGCTGAGTCTGTATTGTGAGGGGTCGAGTGAGGAGTGCAAGCAGTAGGGGCTGTGAGGCATATACTCGACCAGAGTCTGTAGTTGGGTTTTTTCATACTTGTTGTGATATAATACAAGTGAGTTTTTCCCAACCTCTTCTGTGTTGCTTTGATCGTTTCTAGGCTTGTGAGCCTCGGTTGTGTGGAGTTTTGTGGCTGGTCAGCAGAGCGAGCTGTTGACGCCTAGCGGTACCAAGGTACTCGAGCGGTATTCGGGTAGCGCCCTTGGCCCCGTGACAACTGGTATCAGAGCCTGAGGATACCAAGGAGTTGGTATCAGAGCCTGAGGATACCAAGGAGTTGGTATCAGAGCCTGAAGGTATCATCCCCGGTTTCCGCGACTTTACAACCGTGACGACTCGATCAATGGAGGCACTGCGGGAGCGAATGGTGGCCTTGGAGAGGCAAATCGCCGCAGTCACAGAAGGCGCACCCTCGATGAGCGCTATGCATGAGCGCATCCTTGCTCTTGAAGACAATGTCGGAGAGGGCGATGACCTTGGTGGGACGCTGACGGACCTTGTGAAGGTCCTGGTCTCCGAAGTCGCTGCATTGCGAGACGATGTGGTCTTGATCAAGCGACAGCTAGCTACTCAGGGAGTAGCATCGGGGAGTGAGACTCGGCGGAAGGTGAAGATCCCCGAGCCTAAGGCATTCGAAGGTACTCGGAGCTCGAAGGAGTTGGAGAACTTCCTTTGGGACATGGAGACATACTTCGATGCTGCGAAGGTCCCAGAAGCGGATAAGGTCATGGTGACCACCATGTACTTGGCAAACGATGCAAAGCTATGGTGGCGGACACGGGTCCAGGATGCACTCAGTGCTGGGAGACCACGTATTGAGACGTGGGAAGCGCTGAAGCAGGAATTGAAGGAGCAATTCCTACCGAGCAACACGGCGTGGGTGGCTCGG
>CM075289.1:1615710-1773210 GCA_037672795.1 Lagerstroemia speciosa | reverse complement strand
GAATCTCTCTGCAAGGGATTCACCTGGAACATGCAAGGAAGTGAGTTCAAAACCGATGTTCTTTTATTGGCTTTGGCCAATTATGATATGGTCCTAGGTATTCAATGGCTATCCACACTTGGAGATATTATGTGGAATTTCAATTCCCTGGAGATGAAGTTCCACCTGGGCAAACTTGAGTTCGTCTTAAAAGGAGACTCCAGTGATAAGCTTCAGCTGATTTCTAATGAAGGATTACAGAAACTCTTGCAGAAGCCTGCTCAGTTAGCCTCCTTACAGCTGTGTAGTCTGGAAGGCATGGGCAAGCTGCAGATAGTAGCAGATGAAGCTCACGAACCAAAGGAGATAGCTGAGCTACTTCGTGAAATCGAGGATGTGTTCTGCATACCAATTGAGTTGCCTCCTGAACGAGAGCATGATCACAAAATACCACTTATGGAAGGCTCCCTACTACCTGTTAACATCAGACCCTACAAGTATACTTCAGTCCAAAAGGACATTATTGAGAAGATGATTCAGGAAATGTTGGCTTCTGGAGTTATTCGACACAACACCAGCCCCTATTCATCTCCAGTTCTACTGGTTAAGAAAAAAGATCAGTCGTGGAGATTTTGTATTGATTACAGAGCCTTGAACAAGCTCACTATTAAAGACAGATTTCCCATCCCTGTCATCGAAGAGTCGTTGGATGAACTACATGGTGCAACCACCTTTTCGAAGGTTGATCTTCGTTTAGGATATCATCAGATAAGGATGTGGGAGGCTGACATATACAAGACTGCATTTCGTACCCATGAGGGGCATTACGAGTTCACGGTCATGCCTTTCGGTCTCACCAATGCTCCAAGTACCTTCTAGAGTCTTATGAATGAGGTATTTTGCCCTTATCTGCGCAAGTTTATTCTCATTTTCTTCGATGATATCCTAATCTACAGCCCAGATTTAAGTCGACATATGGAGCACCTTCGCATTGCCCTTCAACTGCTTCGACAGCCTAGGCTGTTTGCCAAACGCAGCAAATGCACCTTTGTAGCAACCAAGGTCGAATATTTGGGAAACTTGACCTCAGCTGAAGGGGTCTTCACAGATCCTAACAAAATTAAGGCAGTTCTGGAGTGGCCGATACCTCAGAATATTAAGAAGTTGCGAGGATTCCTGGGTCTCATAGGTTATTACAGAATATTCATCAAGGGATATGGGGCAATGAGCAAGCCCCTTACAGAATTACTTAAGAAAGATTCATTGGGATGGACTGAAGCAGCCACTTCTTCTTTTCAGACCCTGCAACAAGCCTTAGCCACTGCTCCAATGTTGGCACTTCCAGACTTCTCTATTCCTTTTGAAGTAGAAATAGATGCTTCACAACAAGGCTTCGGGGCTGTTCTTCAGCAGAAAGGGCACCCAATTGCTTATATCAGCAAGGTATTGAGCACACGACAACAAGCTCAGTCAGCCTACGAAAGAGAGTTAAATGTGATTCTACATGCCATGAAGAAATGGCATCAATATCTGGCTCCTCGACCATTCACCATCAGGACTGATCACAAGAGTCTCAAGTTTTAACTGGAACAGGGACTAATCAACCCACTCCAGCACACAAGCCTAGCCAAGCTAGCTGGTTATGAGTTTGAAATTTGTTACAAAAAGGGAAAAGACAACATTGTAGCTGATGCGTTGTCATGATCACCTTCCATTCAGCTAGAGTGTCATGCTCTGTCCACAGTCGCTAGTGACTTGCTGCAATCAATCAAAGACAGTGTCTTAGCTGATGCCAAGCTTCGTGAGCTGATTAAGGAGATAGAAGACAACCCCACGGCTCATTCTGATTATCAATGGTGAGCAGGGGTCCATCGAAGAAAGGGAAAAATGGTGGTTGGCCGAAACCTAGAGTTGCACGGAAAACTGATTGAGTTATACCATGACAATGCAGTAGGTGGCCACTCAAGTGTTCGCGCCACTACCAAGAGGATCACTTCTCTGCTCTACTGGAAGGGAATGAGAAAGGCAATTCAAGAATACATAGCAGCCTGTGAAGTATACTCCTGCCACAAAACAGAGACGGTGGCAAGCCCTAGGCTATTACAACCTCTGCCTATTCCTGAAGGTGTCTTTCAGGACATTTCCATGGATTTCATAGAAGGATTGCCCAGATCAGAGGGAAAAGACGTTATCTTAGTCATTGTAGACCGACGTACCAAATATGGCCACTTCATGGGGCTAACTCATCCCTATCAAGCTCCTCAGGTCGATAAGGTGTATCTCGATAATGTCTTCAAGCTCCATGGTCTGCCCTCTTCCATTGTCACAGACAGAGATCCCATTTTTCTTAGCAACTTCTAGCAAGAACTCTTCTGAGCTCAGGGAATTACTCTGAATTACTCCTCGGCTTACCGCCCCCAAACCGATGGGCAGATCTAGGTAGTGAACTGAGGGCTCGAGTGTTATCACCGTTGCATGTGTAGCAACTACCCACAGCAATGGTACCGATGGCTTGCCCTCGCGGAATGGTGGTATAACACCACTTATCATACAGCCATCAGACAATCTCCTTATGAAGCATTATATGGGACTCCTCCCCCTTTGCAAGTGCCTTACTTTCCAGGAGACTCCTTGAATGCAATCGTAGATTCTTAGTTGCAAGATAGGGAGAAAACGATCCAGGAGCTTCGATACCAACTCCAACGTGCACAACATCGCATGAAGGCATATGCCGACAAGCACCACAGTGAACGCAGCTTTAACATTGGAGATTGGGTGTTTTTGAAGCTGCATCCTCATCAGCAACAATTGGTTCACTATTGTAAACATCACAAGCTCGCAGCTCGTTATTTTGGTCCATTTCTCGTCCTTTCAAAGGTGGGAACAGTGGCTTACAGGCTGGCCCTTCCTGACAATTCCGATCTCCACCCTGTTTTCCACATCTCGTTACTCAAGCGAGCTCCAGGACCTCCCTCGCAGGTGACTGCTCTGCCTTCGACTGGTTCCCATTCTCCTCCAGTCCCTCAGGCCATTCTAGATTGACGGATGGTCCGGCGCGGCAAGCACGCAGCCATCCAAGTCCTTGTCCACTAGACTCACTCGACACCCGCTGAAGCCACTTGGGAATATCTCTATGATTTACGCCTACGCTATCCCACTATGAACCTTGAGGGCAAGGTTCTCTAAGGGGGGAATACTGTTAGGACTGAGGTCCTGAATTGTAAGAATAAGGAATAGAGGGGACATTGTGTAAAAACAGAATAAAAGGCAGTTGCTTGCAACAGAAACAATTACTCTATTTTTGGCTTAGAGTTTCCCGCTCACGAAGAAGGCCTATAAATCACTAGCACTTCTGTACTCTGGGAATCTGTGAGAAATATGTGAATGCCTTTCCCTCCTATCTCTCTCTGTTCGAATTCTTCTATTCTCTCTCCCTATCATCTTCTTCTGGAACTCTCTGTTCCATCACCTTTCTCTTTCTCTCTCTAGAATCTCTAGTTCGAAGCCTATCAATGGATGGCCGGCGGAAGACACGGTTGGCGGTGGAGCAGAGGGCATCGTCGTGGCAGTGCAGCAGGTTGGGCTTGAGGTGCCGACACTGTCGGATGACCGGAGATGTAGGCTTTTTGACTGGAGAGCAATGGGAATCTAGGGTGAAAACGTGCACTACACGTCCATCCCATTTTTATTTATTATTTATTATCTCCTATGTCTGCCTTTTTCATTTCTTCTATCATCCATCCTTTTTCTTCGTTTTTCTTTTTTTCCTTTTTCTTTCTTTTTCTTCTTGGATAAAATTGCAAATAAATATAGGGTAAAAAAGTAGTAGAAGAATGTGAAATGGTTCGGGTCGAGATTGTGATGACACCCAAATTGGAATTCAAGGTCCAGAACACCCCAAGTTAATAACAATTTAATGCCCTTTGTGATGAGATCGAATTTGCTTTAGTTTCACCATATTTTGGAAGTTAAGTTCGACCTCAATCGTTGTAATTATCTAGCTATATCAGCCTATCCATTTTTTCTCAAAAGAAAAGTACGATTTCTTTCTGGGTCAAAATTAGGCGTCTACAATAGTAATACAGGTAAAGATTTTCCAGTGTTTGATCAGTGGCAACGACATTAGAATCCTTTTCCAATTTTGACACAAATTGCTAGACATGTTCTTACATGTCTAGTCTCAATGGTTGTAGTAGAACAAGCTTTTAGTGCAGGAGGTAGAACATTAGATGAGTTGCGTTCCTACTTATATCTTGAATCACTTGAAGCCCAAGTTTGCGTAGAAGATTGGAGTAAAGCAACAATAAGAGAACAAGAAAACAAGAAACTAGAACATGATGATTTGTATGACGTCATGACCGAGACCGATGCAACAACAAGAACATCAACTTCTGGCATGGGAAGCGATTAAAAGGTAATGGAGTAGACAATTATTCCAAAAGAACTATGCAGGTTTTGATTCCTCAAAATTCCAAGAGGATACGTAGGCAACTTAATTTTTGGTAAGAAAATTATATATTTTTTAATTATATTTTTTAAAATTTATGTATTTTAAATTAAATTTTATTTAAATTTAACAGAAATCAAACTGGCCAATTCGAAATCGGATGGAACAGTGGTTCCGAATCGGAACCATCCAATTCTGAACTGTCCTTGAACTATTTGAAGGAAGGTTCAAGGCTGATTCTAGGGGCCATGGAATCGGAATCACTAGGTTCCTGAACCATGGCCAGGCCTACTCCCAATACAGGAAGGGTGATGGCAAGACAACTGCACGGTGATCACCGTCAAGACAGCTACCGGTGGACAGCAATGGGAGACAACTACCAGGGATGCTGAGCATAGGGATAAGTGGGTGGCAGTTCCATTAGTTGTGGCTTCAGAAGTGCAAAACAACAACTAGATGTCGAAGAAGGAAGGCAAGTTTGCAAGCAAAGCATCCACGACGAGATCGAGTAGTGGGACAATAAGACATCTATGAGGCAGGGCGATAGTGAAGCTATTGTGGATGAGGCAACGGTGAAGCTAGTCTGTGGGCTTCACTGATGCATGAGTCAACGAGGGCAATGATTCTACTACAAACGGCGAGGGTCATTTGCTGGGTAGGGGGATTGGTTCAGCCTATAACTCGCTTGTATGGCAACTACAGGAGAAAAGGAACAGGAAATTAGGGCTTTAGCAGTGAAGCTCACCCCCCTTTTTTTAAATGCTATTCTTTATTTATTTTTATTTTTTAAAGGAAATAAAGAATGTCGTAACATAATGTTGCAACAATTGATCACAAGTATTTTCAGTTTGCTCTCGGATTCCACTTGTAACGACACTATGTCACGATATGGTGTCGTGACATAGTGTCATGATAATTATCACATATCTATCCATTTGTAACGACACTGTGTTACGACATAATGCCACAACATAGTGTCACTATATCAATAACAGAAAACTTATGTCCTCGTTGCACCTCGAACCTTTTGGATCTGTCAAAAGAAAAGAAATTGACTAGAGCTATGAATGAAAAAAAATCCTAAAGGAACCTATAAAACTAAAGAACTTGGGTTGCCTCCCTGAAGCATCATGTTTTACGTTGTTGGCTTGATGCCTGATTGTCAAGCATCTTCAAAAGAGTTGTTAAGGTGTCTCAATTGGTGGTATCCCCAAGGTAAATTTTGAGCCTATGCCCATTTACCTTAAACTCATGTTGATCTCTTTCATTTTGTAAGGTAACTACACCGAAAGGAGGTACCTGCATCACTCGAAACGGTCTCAACCATTTCAACTTCAACTTTCCTAGGAACAATTTTAACCTCGAATTATAGAAAAGCAGCAGCTGTCTTGGTTGGAAATCTCGCCTGATATTCTTCTTGTCATGCCATGCTTTCATCTTCTCCTTGTAAATCCTTGACCTTTCATGAGCTTGGTAAGAAATGCTTCAAGTTCTTCCAATTGGTACATCCATTTCTCTCCTGCTTTCCCTAAGTCAAAATTAAGGGACTTTAGTGCCCAAAAAGCTTTATGTTCTAATTCAACTGGTAAGTGGCATGCTTTCCCAAACACCAACTGATGAGGAGACATTCCAAGTGGTGTTTTAAAAGCAGTCCTATATGCCCATAGCGCATCATCGAGGCATTGTGACCGATCCTTACTTGATAGGCTCACGGTCTTCTCCTAGATTCTCTTGATTTCCTCATTTGACACATCTACTTGCCTGTTTGTTTGAGGGTGGAAAGCCATTGCAATCTTGTGCTTTACCCCATACTTCTTGAGCAAAGCTTCAAACTGCTTGTTGCGGAAATGTGTTCCTTCATCGCTGATGATTGCTCTTCGAGTTCCAAATCTTGTAAAATCTGCTTTTTCAAAATCTCACAACAACATTAGCATCATTAGTAGGGAGGGCCACAACTTTCACACACGTAGATATGTAATCAGCTGCCAATAAAATATATTTATTTTTGTAAGATGAAATGAAAGGGCCCGTGAAGTCAATACCCCACATGTCAAAGAGTTTTGCTTCTAGTATGCTATTGAGGGGCATTTCGTTCCTTCGAGGGATAGTTTCCAGTATGCTAGCACTTGTCACATTTAGACACAAATCCATGAGATTATTAATTAATGTTGTCCAATAAAAACCACACTGAAGAACTTTAGAAGCTAACTTATTCCCTCCAAAATGTCCTTCATATGGTGAGTCATGGCAGTAGCGCAAAATTTCTTTTTGTTCCTCTTCTGGCACACGTCTCCTTAGCATTTGATCTACACATTGCTTGAAGAGAAAAGGTTCATCCCATACATAAAACTTCATGCAAGAACCTCTTCCTTTGCTAATAATTCAAGTCAGGGAGTATGTAACCAGACACAATGTAATTCACTATATTAGCAAACCAAGGTACCTGTGATTGTGTTACTACCCATACCTGATCATAAGGGAAACACTCATTGATATGCTTCTTGTCTCTCTTTGATCCCTCATATTCCAATCTGGACAGATGGTTAGCAACTAGATTCTGCTATCCTTTCTTGTCCTGATCTCAAGATCAAATTCTTGTAATAACAACACCCACCTGATCAGACAAGGCTTTGTATCCCTCTGATCTATCAAGTACTTAATTGCAACATGGTAAGTGAAAACAATAACTTTAGAACCCGCAGCATAAGAGCGAAATTTTTCAAATGTGAAAACCACAACCAACAATTCTTTCTCAGTTGTGGTGTAGTTCGTCTAAGCCTCATCTAAAGTCCTACTTGCATAATAGATGGGGTGAAAACTTCTGTTCTTACACTGACCTAAGATTGAGCCTACAGCATAATCGCTTGCGTCACACATTAAATCGAAAGGGAGAGTGCAATCTGGAGCTACCATTATAGGTGCAGAAATTAACCTTCTTTTCAACTCCTTGAATGCTGCAAGACAGTCCTCATCAAACTTGAAAAGTGCATCCTTCTCTAAGATGTTGTACAAGGATTTAGCAATCTTCGAGAAATCTTTGATGAAACGTCTATAAAAGCCTAAATGTCCCAAAAAGCTTCGAACTGGTTTCACAGAAGTAGGATGTAGTAGCTTCTCAATCGCTTATGCCTTGGCCTTGTCAACTTCAATACCCTTTCTAGAAACCATGTGACCAAGAACAATCCCTACGAGTCTATCAAGTATCTGATCAACGAATGGTAATGGAAAGTGATCCTTCCTTATGGCCTTTTTCAGCTTCTGATAATCCATGCAAACACGCCATCCTGTGACAGTTCCAGTAGGATTAGCTCATTTTTTTCCATTTCCAACAACTGCAATTCCTCCTTTTTTCAGAACACATTGCACTGGACTAGCCCATGAGCTAATCAGAAATCAGGTAGATTATGCCTGCGTCAAGCCACTTTATGATTTCTTTCTTAACTACCTCTTTCATGACAAGATTGAGGTGACGCTGACTCTCAATTGAAGCCTTATGACCATCTTCCAGTAAAATTTTATGCATGCAAATTGTCGGACTGATCCCTCTAATGTTTGCAATTGTCCATTCCAATGCATCTTTGTATTCCCTAAGCACTTTGAGGAGCTTTTCTTCCTGCACTTACGTTAGTTCTGATGAAATAATGACCAGTAATGTGGATGAACTATCAAGAAAAGCATACCTGAAGTGAGTCGGGAGGGGCTACAATTCAACAGTAGGTGACTGCTCAATCGATGGCTTTGATGTGGATGCTAGCTGGTCCAAGTGTTCAAAATGGTTCCATTCCGTTCAGATCCTGGGCAATGCTTCTAACTGGTTACACTCCACCAAATGATTAACATCCTCGTCATTTTCCTTCCCTTGCAACACATGTTCAAGTGGGTCATTGGAATATGCTTCTCCAAAAGTATCTGCTACTAACCTATCCAAAATATCAATTGAAAAGCAAGTATCAAAATCCTAAGGAAATTTCAAGGATCTAAACAGATTAATAGTCACCGGATGGTCATTGACCCTCATCGTTGATTCTCCCTTTTGAACTTCAATAAGTGCTCTTCCTTTTGCTAAGAATGGCCTACACAAGATAATAGGAATTTCTCTATCTTCATCAAAATCTAGTACCACAAAATCGACAGGAAAAACAAACTTATCGACTTTAACCAGTACATCTTCAATTATGCCCTGAGGGTATGCTAATGACCTATCAACAAGCTGTAATGTGATAGAAGTGGGTTTTACCTCCCTTGAACCTAATTCCTCGAACACAGACAAAGGCATTAAGTTGATACTTGCACCCAAATCACATAAGGCCCTATCTTCAAAATGTGTTCCAATGGAGCAAGGGATGGTGAAACTACCTAGGTCTTTGAGTTTAGGAGGCAGCTTGTGTTGAAGAATGGTATTGGGTTTCACCATGGTGTTGCAAGGTTCGCATCATATGTCTTTCATGAATTTCACGTAGCTAGGCATTTGCTCCAATGCTTTTGCAAAAGGAATGTTAATATGTAATCTCTTAAACATATCAAGAAATTTTTTAAATTGCTTATCATCCTTGAACCATTGTGCCCTTTCTTGGAATGGCAGTAGAGGGTACGGCTGATGTGAATCAAGGCAAGTATATCGAGAATGGAAGTCAATATCAGCTACATGGGAAGGAGGAGCTGAAGGGGAGCAAAACAAGCAATAAGATACCGAGCAATATTTGCTTATATTTGCTAAATGTATCTATTATTTTACAATTTAGATCAATTAGAAGAGTATTTTTTTTGTTATATTTAGGAAATATTGTGGTTTCCTATGAATATTCTTAAGATATCCTTTTGATATATTTAGATTATATTCACCATATCTTTAGAATAGTTATTAGGATATATTTGCATCTTTTATATTCTTATTAACAGTCTATAAATATCGAAGTGGGTCACATTGTATCTTCATTCATTCAGATAATGGATCAATAAAAGTAAGTTCTTATTTTATTTGGTTCTTTTAGAACCTTTGAACTTATTGGCGTTATCTGTGGCGTTCATCCTTGACTTATCAATCAACCCTTCCATAGTTGACTGTGACGTCTTCATCATACCAAGGTTCTTACCTCTATAAAGGTAATCGGTTAAGGTTGCACCTTTCGAGCTTGACAATGACATGTTTCCTAGAGAGCTTAGTCAAATACGGGTTTCATCACTAGTTGATGCGGTTCAAATCATACTTGGTATCGCTTTCATTATGGTATTGGCGAGGTTCGCATCATTTGGTATCAGAGCCAACCTCTAAGTCAAGTTCAATCTATCATCTTAGGTTATCTTTGTTATCTTTCGTCTTTCTTTATTCTTAAAAAAAAAGAAAAAAATGTAGCAGAAAAAAGTTGATAAAAAAGGAAAATAGTAGTGGAAAAAATGGGAAAAAAGGGTGCAAAGACCAGAAAAAGAAGAAAAAAATTGAGCCAACAGAATGATGAGGTTTCAAAGAAAGAGATGTTCCAAGCGACTTCCAAGATAGATCAACTTGAGTTCTCCAACATTCAGATTTGAGGACAAGTCCTTTTCAAGAGGAGGGGGATGATGTGAATCAAGACAAGGATATTAAGAATGGAAGTCAATATCAGCTACACGGGAACGAAGAGCTCAAGGGGAGCAAAACAAGCAATAAGATAGCGAGCAATATTTGCTTATATATGTTGAATATATATATTATATTACAATTCAGATAAATTAGAGGAAAATATTTTTTTGTTATATTTAGGAAATATTGTGGTTTCCTATGAATATTCTGAAGATATCCTTTTGATATATTTAGATTATATTCATCATATCTTTAGAATAGTTATTATGATATATTTGTATCTTTTATATTCTTATTAGTAGTCTATAAATACCCAATGGGTCACATTATATTTTCATTCATTCAGATAATTGATCAATAAGAGTGAGTTCATATTTTATTTGGTTTTTTTAGAACCTTTGTACTTTTTGGAGTTATCCGTGGCTTTCATCCTCGACTAATCAATCAACCTTCCATAGTTGATTGTGGCATCCTCACCATACCAAGATTCTTACCTCTTTATAGGTAATGGGTTAAGGTTCCACCTTTCGAGTTTGACAAAGACACGTTTTCTGGAGGCCTTAGTCGAATACGAGTTTCATTACTAGTTGATAAGGTTCAGATCATACTTAATATCGCATTTCATTATGGTGTTGGCGAAGTTCGCATCATTTGGTATTAGAGGCAACGCTCTAAGTCAAGCTCAATCTATCCTTTTAGGTTATCTTTCTTATCTTTCGTCTTTCTTTATTCTTAAAAAAAAGAGAAAAAAATGTGGCCAAAAAAAGTTGATAAAAAAGGAAACTAGTAGTGGAAGAAAAGGGAAAAAAGGGGTGCAAATACTAGAAAAAGAAGAAAAAAATTGAGCCAACAGAATGATGAGATTTCAAACAAAGAGATGTTCCAAGAGACTTCCAAGATAGATCAACTTGAGTTCTCCAACATTCAGATTTGAGGACAAATCCTTTTCAAGAGGAGGGGAATGATGTGAATCAAGACAAGGATATCAAGAATGAAAGTCAATATCAACTACACAGGAAAGAGGAGCCCGAGGGGAGCAAAACAAGCAATAAGATACCAAGCAATATTTGCTTATATATGCTGAATATATCTATTATATTACAATTTAGATAAATTAGGAGAGTAAATTTTTTTGATATATTTAGGAAATATTATGGTTTCCTATGAATATACTTAAGATATCCTTTTGATATATTTAGATTATATTCACCATATCTTTAGAATAGTTATTAGGATATATTTGCATATTTTATATTCTTATTAGTTATCTATAGCACCCAAGTGGGTCACATTGTATTTTCATTTATTCAGATAATGGATTAATAAGAGTGAGTTCTTATTTTATTTGGTTCTCTTAGAACCTTCGAGCTTATCGGAGTTATTCGTGGCATTCATCCTCGACTCATCAATCAACCCTTCCATAGTTGATTGTGGCATCTTCACCATACCAATGTTCTTACCTCTTTAGAGGTAATTGGTCAAGGTTCCGCCTTTCGAGCTTGACAAGGACACCTTTATTGGAGAACTTAGTCGAATGCGGGTTTTGTCATCAGTTGATGAGGTTCATATCATACTTAGTATCGGGTTTCATTACGGTGTTGGCAAGGTTCGCATCAATGACTTCTCCTTAGTAGCCGGTACATCAACATTCTCAGCATTATCTGAGCCCTCCTCACCATGTTTCTGAGTTTCATTAGTTCACTCAAAGGCTGAAGGATTGTTGTTTTCATCTTGTGTTACGACATGGGTCATGATGTCCTTTGGTTCTGCAACTTGCTCCACTCCTTTCCCAATTTCACACCCATTTATGAGTGTGATGGCCTTAACATGCTCTCTTGCTTTATTCCTTGGGTTCACCTCTGTATCGCTAGGTAGTGTGCCTTGGGGGCGATTATTAAAAGTCTATGCCAATTGCCTGACTTGCACCTCCAAGTTCTTGAGTTGACTTGACTAAACCTGAAACATTGAAGTGGAGGTGTTAGTAAAATTAATCAAAGTTTCCTCTAATTTAGATAATTTATTAGGAGGAGTAGGATTAGATTTGTTTTCAGCTTGGAGTCCTAGTGGTGGGTTCAACTTGGAGTTAGCATAAGAGAAGTTCGGATGATTGCGCCACCCCGAGTTGCAGGTATTCGAATAAGGATTGTTCCTTGAATTCCCCCTACAAAGTTCACCAATTCCTGAAGCTCTTCACACTGATCAGAATAAACATCTCCTCCTTGGGTATAGCCGAATCCTACTTCTTGCACCTTGAGCGAAGCTGCATCCCTTGACAAAGTATCAATCTTTACCGTCAATGCGACGACCGCATCAACTGAATGGATTCCTGCTGATCCTCTCCTGTTGTGACTCTTTCAGCTGGCCACGGTAGTTGTTGTTGGCCATTTCTTCGAGCAGCTCGTAAGCCTCAGTATCAGATTTTCTCATTATGGATCCTCCTGCTGTTGCATCAATGGTAGTCCGAAGAGTGTCTGCACGACCATTATAACAAATTTGAATTAGTAGCCTTTGAGGAATTTCATGATGAGGACATGCACGCATTAGCTCCATAAATCACTCCCATGCATCATAAAGATTTTTTGTAGCATGTTGCCTGAATGATGTGATATCATTTCTCAGCGTCATAGTCTTGCTTGGTGGGAAGTACTCGCTGAGAAACTTCCGAGCTACCATCTCCCATGTGTTCAAAGAGCCTGGTGGAAGAGAATTTAACCAAGCTTTCGCTTTATCACTCAGTGAAAAGGGAAAGAGTCACATTCCAACTGCTTCAGCCAAGACTTCGTTGAATCGGAAAATATCACAGATCTCCAGAAATCTAGCAAGATGATCGTGAGGATCTTCGTTTGGCATTCCCCCTATAGAAGTTGATGTCTGCAACATCTAGATGATGGATGGCTTGATTTCAAAGTTGTTTGCTACATTGGGCATCCTCACTGTGCTGGATCGATTCATCACTTGCAGTTGAGCATAATCCCGCAAGGTTTGTGGTTGAGGCCTCTCATCAGCTTCTCGCTCCCATGCCAAGACCTCTTCCTCAGTGGGAGGGAGTTGTTCTCCCCTGCCTTCCTCCATACCAGCTTGCTTGATGTGTGCTTTCCTCTATTCCCTTAACCTTTGATGAAAGGTCCTTTAAATTTCAGGGTTGCAAGGAAAAAGATCACCACCACCAACCCGATGCATATAACAAACAGTACCTAAAAGGTAGAAAATTAAACAAAATTACAAAGAATGAACTAAGGATAATTTGCTTGGCAGTAATATCAATCAAATTTTTTTAAAAAATAGGTCCCAGCAACTGCACCAAAAACTTATTCATGATTTTAGAATCAGAATACGCAAGTGTACGTGTCAAAACAAGTAATAAAGTATGAGATGGAGTATCGTACTTACAGAGACCTAACTTCAAAATCCAACTAATTATTAAAATTAACACTAATTACCCTTCTTCAAACAATCGAAATTGAAGTTAAATAATTAAAAGAAATCAATCGGAAGAAATCGAATAATGAGAATTCAAATTATGAAAACCTAAGGATCACAACTTCCCTAGTTGTTATTCCAATTTCAATTTGACTCTACTTATGCCGCCAATTAATGTTACTAACTTAGGGTTTGATTCTCGTCGTACACAGCTCTCACTTATTGTAAGGTTGTACTCTCAAGATCATGTTAATCTACTCTATCTCTAGGTGGTTAACCACGTGAAAGTCCTTTAAGTTTCAACCCTAATAGGTTACCTAGGGTGATCGAGTATATCTCTATCCCTCTCATGAATAATTATGTCTCTAGACACAAATTAAACTAAGTTATATTTTACTTGGCTTAAACTAATACTCCTCTCTGGAGTTCAATTAGATTTCCACTTCAACCTAATTGTTTATTAGGCAATTAGGTCGCATTAAGAAAGGTAAAAATATAAGCAACACAGTTAATCAGTGAACATAATTGAGACAAATACGAAATTAAAATAAACAGCTAGGTTTCATTGGTCACCTTAGGATGAAATGCTTAGTTCATGATAAAAATAAAGTCAAACAAAATCAAGAGTAGTGAAGACATCATTCAAATGATAATCAAGAAAGGAAAAAATAAATAATGCAAACTAATTTGGCATCTCCGCTCGATTAGATCTTGATAGTCTTGATCTTCCTCTTTGCCTTCAACGATGAATTCCTCTACTCGATGCTGCTCAGCCCCAGGATCAAAAGATAATCCTTTCACTATAGTTTCCTACTCTTTAAATAGAGATCTTTTTCTTTCCTATTATCTCTCGAGATAATATTCTATCCAAATTTCGGTCTCCAAAAATATCTCTAATAATAGAAGGATAATATTTCGATTTTCCTGTGAACATATTCAAGGATTCTCCAACGATGCTTCATCATTTAGCATGATCTCCATATCCAACAAGTCGGGGAATCACAATATTCTTGTATGCAGCAGATACTGGATGAGTGTTGTGACACCATGTCATGACAATGTGGAACAGAGTAAAATAGAATACAGTATGTTCTAATTGTGATGACACAGTGTCATGATATTGCTGAAAGCTTGTAATCCTTGATTTCCTGGTTATTTTCTCCAGTCTAGTTTAATCCTTAACCTACAAGACAACCCTGACTCATTTTTCAACATCAAGAAAACACCCTTGGCAACAAGGAGATATCGAAAAGGAGGCCAATGAGCATCGTATTTGAAACCAATATAAAATTCACTTCAACTCGAGATTTCACAACCATTTAATGTTCAAAAGTGACTTAATAACTCTATTTTTCCTAGAATTATCACAATGTAAACAATTTAGAGGGCTAACCCCAGCCTAAGTTCTTTCCTCGGTCTAAACTGCCCCAGCTTTTGTAAATATGGAGTAATTGCCCTTTTTCTATTGATATCATATATTTAATTGTGTTATTTCAAGGTGTCTTTATACTTATAAATTTCCCCTTAGAAGCTGGCAACTGTTGGACTCTCAGACCATGTAGGATCCGAGGGTAATAGATTTCAGGATCATATATGATGTGGAAGTTCACATCAATTCTTGGTCGGGTTCCCCTTTGTGTTCATCCATGGATTGGGTTTGTCTCCGTTTTCATCATAGTCCTTATTTGTGGCAAGTAACTTGCAATAAGATTGAATCGAAGTGTATAGAGGCATGGATCACCAACCTTCAAGTTAGTGTTGGAATTGAGTAACTAAAGAATAGAGAAGATGGAGATAAATGAAGAGTGTAGTATATATAAATGTTGTTTGTGAAGATAGGGATCAAGAGAAGAGTGTAGTATTTGTAAGTGTTGACTATAAAGATGAAGGAGGAAAGATATATGTGGCGTTTTTATATAGATATATGCATGTATATAAGGTGAACTATGAGGGAAAAAAAGGGGAACATGGGTACTCTGATCCTTTTGTCGACGGAGCGTGTACCTTTGACGCCTATATCTTTTTGACGTAATGCAATAGGTCATGATGTCCTATTTTAATGTGACTTGATACGATTAATTGGTGATAAATTAAGCAGCTAATTTGGGTTGAGTCTGTCATTGATATTGTAGTCAACATAGATCTGTTTGGATCGAATGGTTCGAAGTCGAGTCAAATAACTTTTTTCTGCATCATTTTTCCTCGACTTCCTTGTACTAGTATCGAAAGCAGTACTTAATTGGTTCCTGTCCCCCAAGTAGAGGAATTGAATTCTCCCTCTAATGGGGGTTGGTGCCCAAGTATTGAAATTTGACAGTAGTGGCTAGTTGTCTGCTGAGTTGGCATAGAGGAAGCCATGGATCGGGTGGTTAGGAATGTTATTAGTCAATCTACTGTGAAGAGTATAATTGGTACAGTCGATCCTTGAGTATTGCTTGGTCTAGTTATGACAACTCACGAGGTCGGCCTTAGCCTTGACTGTAATGCTTCAAATGCTTGCTATAGTGTCCTTTTATTGATAAATACTTCAAGCAATGATGTCTCAAGCCTACAATTGATTCAAGCATTATTTTTTTGTTATAAATGTTTTGGGCAAGAATTTCTCGAGTCTTGCATGATCAGTTATGTGAGATGAGGTTGTCTCAAGCTTGTTGTTGTCTTTAGGCAAGGAGTTCTCAAGCCCACTGCAAGTGGAAGAGTTGGGTGTTAAATGAGGATGTCTCGAGCCTATCTTTAATGAAGAAGCTACGCAAGAATTTGTCAAGCCTATTTTCGAGAAGATATTAGGTGAGAATACCTTGAGCCTGTATAACCTATATACGAGTGTATTGGTAAGAATACCTTCAATGTCTTTTACTGGCTCCGTGGGTGGGTGGGTGGGGGTGGGAAATCTTAGCGGTGTGGCTGAAAGGTGAGTGGTGTGAAGGGCGGTGGTTTGACCAGAAGGTTGAGAGGGTTGGATTTGGAATGGTTGGTGGTGGACGATAAGTAAGGTGATAGGGACCATACACTTTATTAAATTAAAATGGATGAAATTGGCTACATTCAAGAGGCAGCTACTGTCCCAAAGATAAAAATAGATAGAACTAGAATGAACACTGATCTCCCATGACCCTAGACCACCCTGGTGACTCCCATAAACACTCTAGAACAATGAAACTGAAAAGGAAAGGGATAAAGCTGAAAAAGAAATAATTGAGAATTAACATAAACGCCAAACTATTCCAAAATTGCTTCTCCGGCAAGTGTACTGGGCTGCGATTCTATTATCACTCCCGCCCTGACAATCGGGAAAATGTTGGTACATGAACTCTTTTTGTATTTCCAATGTAGATCCTTTGTGATCCATGCTCCTTCCCGTTCACCCCTATCATCATTGTCATCGCGCACAGCTAAAACTGACAGAGTTCGGTCTTTCCATCAATGCCCCGTGTAAATTTTTCATCACAATGGAAACAAGGTCCTTTGGACTGCTTATTTATTGTCTCAATCTCTGTAAATCTTGATTCCTGGTGCTATCCCCACAGGTGAATTTGTTGGTGCATCCTTTTGGAATTTTGTTGTCTGATCCTTTGATCCTCCTCCTATTGTGCTTCTAGAATTCATAATTGCATTCCATTCCTCAATCAATTGCACTAATTCCATGGCCTCATTCAACCCTCTTGGCTTAAAGGTTCATAATACGCTGCAAATCTCGGGCCTAAGACCCTTCAAGAATTTGCTTCCTAGTAAGGATTCTAGGAGTACTACCAATCGTCTGGACATCAATTCAAACTTTTCCCAGTACTCCAATACAGTCCCTTCTTGGACAAGTGTAAAAAATTGCTCTTGTAAGTTGCCTTACTGGTTTGGGTGAAATTGTTCAACAAGACAATCCTTGAAGTCGACCCATTGTTGCATTGGTTGCCACTTCTCCCTCCACTAGTACCAGGCTAGAGCCTTCCCTTCTAAACACAAGGTGGCAGCCATCGATTTTTCCGTTTCTGTAAGATCATTCATTGCAAAGTACCTTTCGACCCCGGTATATCCATCCATATGTTTCCTCCCCTTCAAAAATAGGCATTTTTAATTTTCTGATTCGTTTATCGAACCCAAATTGGGCTGGCCCCAGCCCTCTTTAAATGGCCCAAGGCTGGGCTCATCTCAAGACCCCGTCGTCCTCGCCAGATGCCATGGGTCTGCCTCTGACCTCCCTGCCAAAACATGCAAGTATTTGGACCCCTGGCCACGTATGTGGGCTGATTGCCCTCCATTATATGTTGTTGGGCCATCTGTCAATCCCTGGAGCCCAGAGTCCTCCTCTTGCCTGCTAGTTCGTTGATAAGCCCGTGCATCTTCAGCCCATTAGCCCGGCTCCCCCCAGCCTAGGTTGGTTCCCCCTCCCTTGGCCCTAACCCAAGTCCATGCTACTTTCCCTTGGCTATTCAGCCCTAAGGCTAGGCCCTAGAGCATCTTTCCCCCTTTCCAACCCGTGGCAGGCATCCTTCTGTTGATATTATGATTTGTATGAGTTGTTTATCCATTCCTGACCTAGAATCCTAAGTTTGAGGCTGCCTCCCATATATTTAGAGGTCAATTGCATAACTTTTCATCATTGGGATTGAATGGTTATGAATGATAGTTTTCAGACCTCTACATGTGGATTAGATACTGCTGGGAGTTGTTTGATGTGCAGGAAAGAAAGCACACATGTAGAAAGATCCTGAAGACTTGGCTTGTTCAATGTAGCAAGCCAAATGTAGCAAATTTTTAAGGGAATTTCTCATAATGCCTATGCAAGAAATATGGAAAAATAATATGACATCTGAAAGCTTGTCAAGTCAGGATTCCAATGCATTAAACGGATCATGAATTGAAGCTGAAATGAGGAAGTTATGGCCGAAAGAAGAAAACTACACGCAGAACAGGAAATAGACCACGATCTACTCAGATATTTTAGCAAAGAAGACTTAGATCGTGGTCTATTGAGGTAAAATTCTGAGATCCACTACCTCCTATCCCACACTGACCAGACCAGGAATAGAGGAAGTATACTTGCTCTATATGTAGTGGTGCACCCCCTATAAGTGAGAAGGACATTCATATAGACAAAAGTTGAAGAGGAGAAGAAAGGCAACACTCAAAGAACATGAAGAAGGGATCATAGCAACAAATTGTAAAGTCGGGATTGGGAGATTCAACTTCACCAACCAGAGTTCTTTCTGTCCCTTCTCTTCTGATATTCATAATGTTGTCTTCTTTTTCAACTCTTGTATTTCTTTCTAGCATGTTGAACTAAACTCCTAAATTCCTAGGGGGATCAATGGACCCATCTCAATATTTAAAGTAAGGAATTTCTTTCATACATACGATTGTGCCAAGGTACGCCTCCTAGGTGTTATTTATGCAATTTCGTACTTCATGCTTTCTTTTAGATTGGTCACCCATTGGATCGGACTTGAGACAGAGAGGAACCTCGAGAGAGGAAATCGAAGTCACACTAGAAATTGCATAATCTAGGTTAGCTTGTGTCGGGAGGTGAGGTTTTACGTGCAAGCACATCGAGAGATGGTGAGCACCCTAGATAGCCATGTAGGGTTGGTTTAGATTGGCCTTTCAACATTAATCGCCTAGGAATAGAGTGGATTGGTGTCTTCCGCTTAGGCACATCCGTATGACATCGGAAGATGCATACGATGGAAGTGGGGAAACCCTAGAACCCCTAGGTTAATAACATGACAGAATTAATTGTATGAAAGAAGGACTCTTGCTTGCGACTAGAATTGGGAAGTTGTCAACCTTAGGAGCTTTTCATCGATTGATTTATGTCTGTTTACTTCCTGTCTTTTTAATTACTCGTAGCCTACTCAACTTATTCGATTGACTTGGCTTAGAATTAGTTGTGCAAATTTTAGTGATTAGTAGAAGAATCCTTGTGGGAACGATACTCTACTGGCTCTGTATTACTTATCTGTGATACGTATACTTGCGTGCATTACCCATAACAACTACGCAACAATTTTTTGGCACCATTGCCGGGGATTCTTTTTCTGTTAACCTAATACCAAGCAATTGTTCTTCGACCAAGTTCTTTTTCTTTCCGTTTCACTTGCTTCTCCTGTTGTCTGTTTAGGTGAGATTTTTCGTCTTGCTTCCAAAGAAGAGACCAATGAGAGCTACTTCAACCTGATCCTGAAATAGAATGAACCCTTCGCAGAAGGCTAAGAGAGCAAGGGCAACCTCAAGAAGCCATGGAGCACGGGCAAGGAGGTGAAGTAGTGCTACAACAATGTCAGAAAACAATCAAGGACTATGCACAACCCTAATTTCTGAATTAGTCAAGCATCGTGAAGCCACCGATTCAAGCCCACACATTCGAAATCAAACCATCGGTGATTCAGATGCTACAAACTTCATGTCCTTTTGGAGGAGCACCGAATGAAGACCCCCATGTACACCTAGCAAAGTTCTTGGAGATATGTGACACTTTCCGATTCAATGGAGTCTCTCTCGAGTACATTCGCATGTCCCTCTTCTCTTTCTCTCTGAGAGACAAGGCAAAGTCGTGGCTGCTATCGCTCCCACCAAGCACTCTTGATACATGGGAGGCAATAATTGAGAAGTTCTTGCTCAATAGTTCCCACCTTCCAAAACTTTGAAGCTCCGGAACGACATTATGACCTTCAAGCAGCAACCATCAGAATCTTTCTATGAAGCATGGGAGCAGTTCAAAGAGCTGCAACGAGCGTGCCCCCATCACGGCATTGAGGTTTGGACACTGGTATAGATTTTTTATAATGATTTATTGGAAAACTACCGATCTTCTCTTGATGCTGCTGCAGGTGGCTCGTTCATGAACAAATGCCCCGAGGCTTTATTGTCTACTGTTCTTATTTTAATTTTCTTGCTTTAATCATAATCGATTATTTGGATAAAGGAGAGTTGTTATAATTTTAGTAATTAATTGCATTCTTATGAGGTCTCTGTGGGGCGACACTCGTTCTCATTATTATAGTACTCGTTCTGCGTTTGGATGATAAATAATCGCGAACAGGTTTTTGGCGTCGTTGCCAGGGACCAATTCAGAATTTTAATTAATATTGATACCAAACAATCACCCCTTAGTTTAGACTTCTTTTAAGTTCTTGTTTATTTTTTTTCCTTTCAGGTTTTACTACATGGTGCATGACATGTGCTCATAATTCTGCACTAGTTGCTGCTGATTTGGAAATTGAAAGAACTCTTCATAGACTACTTCGTGAGCAAAGACAGAATCTTGCACGTGACCTAGCAATTGAGGACGGTCGAGATCTACAAGTACTTCCACAACATGAGAGCGCGGTGAATAGGTAAGCTAATGAGCAACAACAAGCAGAGGTGGTTCAGCAGCCTCGAGCTCGAACCTTGAGAGATTATGCACAACCACAAGTCATGGATCGTTCTAGCATTGTGAGAGCACCTATAGCAGCTAACAACTTCAAGATCAAGCTGGCTATCAATAAATGTTGCAAACATCCACATCCTTTGGGGGAGGACCTAATGAGGATCCTAATGGTCATATAGCTCACTTCTTGGAGATCTATGATACTTTTCGCTTTAACAGTGTTCCAGTTGAGGCTGTAAGGATGCGACTTTTCCCATTCTCTCTTCGAGACAAGGCTAGAGCATGGTTGCATTCTCTACCACCAAATTCCCTCACGACGTGGGACATGGTAACTCAAAAGTTCCTTGCACAGTACTTTCCACCGAGCAAAACTATGAAGTTGAGGAATGATATTACATCCTTCAGACAACATGGAATAGAAACTCTATATGATGCATGGGAGCGCTTCAAAGAGCTACTCCGAGCTTGTCCCCATCATGAGATCCCTAAATGGTTGCTGATTCAGACTTTTTATAATGGGCTCCTTGAATCTCTACACACAACTATAGATGCAGTAGCAGGTGGAACAATCATGGGAAAATCTCTGGATGAGGCCTTTGAGCTATTAGACGCGATGGCCAACAACAATTATCAATGGCCAACTGAAAGAACCTCAGCAGGAAGAGGAGCATCGGGCATACATTCAATTGATACAATTGTAGCAAGGAATGCCAAGATTGATGCTCTAACAAGAGAACTGGCCGCACTTAAGATGCAAGGAGCAGGAGCCAGCCACACAAAAGGAGGAAATGTGTATTCTGACCACTATGAAGGGCACGAGGAATCGGTGAATTTTGTAGGAGGGAATCCAAAGAATAATCCATGTTCAAATACCTACAACCCAGGGTGGCGTAATCATCCGGATTTTTCATATGGTAACTCCAAGCAAAATCTGCCACCCGGATTCCAGGCTCAACAGAAACCTAATTTTCCTCCTTCTAATAAAATGTCAAAAATAGAAGAAGCTTTACTCAATCTTACTAAATGCTCTACTTCGATGTTTTAGGCTCAATTGGCACAGATCAGGAACTTGGAAGTGCAAGTTGGACAACTAGCACAAGCTCTGAACAACCGTCCCCAAGGCACACTATCTTGTGACACTGAGATAAACCCAAGAAATCAGGGAAATGAGCATGCCAATGCAATTACATTGAGGAACGGGCATGAGATAAGGTAGAAGGATGAGCCAAGCTCGGAAGCAGGGTTTGCCGCGACACCTGCTATGACACAGCAGCACAGAGAGGAATCTGCCAAGACTCACACTGCGGCAGGGCAAGGTAGTAGCATAAATTCCCATAACAGAGCATCTGAGCAAATTGCAGAGCGAAAGGAGGACAACTCTAAGGATGCTGAGTCAAGTAGAACACTTCTAGAGAAGGATAACACATATCCTCCTCTCCCATATCCTCAACGAGCACAACGGTCAAGGGATGCAACTCAATTTCGTAAGTTTCTGGAAGTGTTTAAAAGGTTGCATATTAATGTCCTTTTGCAGAAGCTTTGGAGCAAATGCCTAATTACGTAAAATTTATGAAGGAAGTTTTATCCAAAAAGCGTAAGCTTGGTGATTTTGAAACTGTTGCACTCACAGAGGAATATAGTGCAATTTTGCAACACAAATTGCCACCAAAATTAAAGGACCCAGGTAGTTTTACAACTTGCTCCATTGGTTCTCATTTTGAGGGTAGGACCCTGTGCGATTTAGGCGCAAGTATTAACTTAATGCTCCTATCTGTATTTAAGGAGTTAGGTTTAGGGGAGGTAAAACCCACATCTATCACACTGTAGTTAGCTGATAGGTCTCTCGCATACCCATGAGGCATAATAGAGGACGTATTAGTTAAAGTAGATAAGTTCATTTTTCCTATTGATTTTGTGATACTAGATTTTGATGAGGATAGGGAGATTCCTATTATTTTAGGTAGGCCATTTTTAGCAACAGGGAGAGCTCTTATTGACGTCCAAAAGTGTGAGCTAACAATGAGGATTAATGACCAAGAGGTAACCATTAATGCGTTTAGATCAATGAAGTTCCGTGATGGACGTGATACTTGTTTTTCTATCGATATGGTGGATAGGTTAGCTCAAAAGACACAAAATGGTGTGCATCCTAATGATCCACTTGAAGCTATATTACAAGGGAAGGAAGGTACTGAAGATATGAAGCATGCGGAAGAGTCTAAGGGCTTAGAAGCATTGTCGGTCATGCCTAGGGGGTGCACTAAATTTGTACCTTTGAATAGGCCTATGTCTATTATGAAACCATCAATTGAAGAACCCCCTAATCTTGAGCTAAAGCTCCTACCTAGCCATTTGAGGTATGCTTTCTTGGGTGCTTCTTCAACCTTACCTGTGATTATATCTACGGGACTTACTGAGTTGCAGGAGGAAAAGCTACTAAGAGCCCTCAAAGAATACAAGCGAGCATTTGGATGGATGATTGCTGACATAAAAGGGATTAGTCCAGCCACTTGCATGCACAAGATTTTACTTAAGGAAGGACAAAAAGCCTCAATTGAGAATCAACATCGCCTCAACCCGTCAATGAAGGAGGTGTCAAAAAGGAAGTTATAAAGTGGCTTGATGGAGGAATAATTTACCCAATGTTTGATAGCTCATGGGTTAGTCCAGTGCAATGTGTGTTGAAAAAAGGAGGGATAACAATCATTCCCAATGAAAAAAATGAGCTTATTCCTACACGAACAGTCACGAGGTGGCAAGTATGCATGGATTATCGCAAGCTAAATAAAGCCACAAGGAAGGACCACTTCCCTTTGCCTTTCATAGACCAAATGCTCGACCAGCTCGTAGGTAAGGATTATTTATGTTTTCTAGATGGCTATTCAGGGTTTAATCAGATTGCCATAGCACCGGAGGATCAAGAGAAGACAAAATTTTGGCATGACAAGCGAATGCTACAACGAAACTTTCAACCAGGCCAACAAGTGTTACTGTGCAACTCGAGGTTGAAGTTATTTCCTGGAAAACTAAAGTCGAGGTGGTCAAGTCCATTCAAGGTGATACAAGTATCCTCCTTCGAAGTAGTGACAATACTTGACTGAGGCAAATCAAGAGCAATTCAAGGTCAATGGCTATAGGTTGAAAACCTATCTTGGAAGTGCAGCTAATAGTGCCACTTCGACCACACTTCTCAAAGATGCTTAAGAAGGAAGGAAGTCAAGCCTAGGACTATAAACGTGGCACTTTTTGGGAGGCAACCCAAATTGCCTTTGTTTATCTTTATTTGCATGTTTACTTTCAAGTTCACATTTAATTTTCCAGTTCATGATTTAGTTAGTTAATTTTTAATTTTTTTAGGGCAATTACATGACCAAGATCACAAAGTGAACCCCTGAGGACTCAAAGAAGGCGAGATTTGAACATGGGCGAGTCGTGCCCCAACGTGTCCCGCAGCACTAGAGGTCAGTGTACATTCAGTAGATTCAAGCCATGGCACACGCCATGGCATTATATTGGTGTCCCGTGGCACTAGAGGTACTGGCCATGTGTGCCCTGGCACATGCTACAACACTTTACTTTTAATTAGTAAAGGGAAGTGAGGACACATCTAATGAAGATGTTGAGGAGAACGCCTCCGACCAGGAGTCATAATGCATACTACAAGCTTAGTGGCGCAAAGGGAGTGTTGCTTTTCCTTACTTCTCTTTACATTGCGGACAATATCGGTTTTAGGTTTGGGGGTGCTGTGCTCTGCTGGTACCATTTTTTGATGCTTTGCTGTGCTTTGCTGGTAGCTTTTTGATGCTTTACATTAGGTTAATTTTTTTTTCACGTTTGAATAGCTAGGAGGTAGTTTTAAACTGTAGGATGCATGCATGCACTAAGCCTAAGCTTGTTATGTTGGACATGTCACCTCCCTGTTTAGTGATGAATTAAATGGGACTGAATATGGTTTAGTAGGATAGGAGGAGACAATTTGACTTAGAGAGCTGGCATAAGGTTATCACCTTTGAAGTTTGGACCCCACTTTTAAGCACAACACTTCTCACCTAAGTAAGAGTTTGACTTTGATCTAAAGTGTTAAAAAAAATGATGGCAGATTGAAAACTTTAAAAGTGAGCTAATTGTTGATGTGAAAAAAAAAAGAAAAAAAACTATCGAGTAGAAAAGATGTGCTAAGGATCTGAGCACTACTGTACGGGCTTGAGCATCATTTAGTGTGAAAACATACGCAATAAGGCCCAACATGTGCTCATGGTGAAAAATAATCCATCTGTCGAAGCTCGAGGATAAACCCATAGGGGTGTGTCAACAACTAATGCCTTGGACCAACTGGGATGGGAGCCTTTGGTTGATTCCTCGCTACACGGGCCTAGCTGTTGGACGTGACACCCAGAGTTGTGCACCAAAAAAAAAAGACAAAACAAAAGAAAGAAAAGAAAAAAAGACTATAGAGATAGAAGGAAGTTTTCAATTTCTGCCCGATTGTTTAATTTATTTGCATAAGACTGATAACTCAAACATAGGTGGGGGTGATTTCACACACTGCATGGGTCTTGACCGATCTGGTGGTTCACCTTGTTGGTTTCTTGGGTCGGGTTGAATCTGGATTGATAACTAAGACTATGAGGAACCATATCTGAGAATGTGAAGGGTAGGTGACGGATTTGGCATAACGAAATTAAGGATGGTGATTTTAGTTGCTCTTAACACTTCGATGCATTGTTTTTGTTTTTGGGTAGCTTCGGTTTTGCTCTGGACTAGCAAAGGTTGAGGTATGGGGGTGTGTTAACTCTACATATATTACATATTTTAACACATTTTTTAGGCCTTAAACTGATGCAGACTCTTGAGTTTAATTGAACTTTTGATGTTCTCGAGTATTTTGTGATGGTTCAATTGCAAATACTTAACTCACGCTTATTTCATTGTAGGAAGTCACGGGAACCAAGAATCGAAGTATGTTAAAATCCCAGAAAGATG
Organism: Lagerstroemia speciosa; assembly: GCA_037672795.1. Classification (NCBI taxonomy): domain Eukaryota; kingdom Viridiplantae; phylum Streptophyta; class Magnoliopsida; order Myrtales; family Lythraceae; genus Lagerstroemia; species Lagerstroemia speciosa. Next base: position 1,747,458 of record CM075289.1, on the reverse strand, counting down.
TGCCAAGGCATGCGCCCAAGCACACAAGGGCTGAAGACTTTTGAGCACGACTTGTCGAGGCATGTGCCAAGGCGTACCTTCACAGTATGCATTCTGATGCTTTGTGCCAAGGCGTGTGCCGCGGCAAGTAGCGGGGTTATGGACGCTAAGATTTTAAAGACCAAGACTTTCGTGATATTTTGGACAAGATTGATTCTGAAAAGGGAGGAAAAGAAGAATATCTTGAGATCTCATGAGAGCAACAAAAGATATCATTGGAATATTTTGAGAGATATGGCAGGAAACAAATCAACCTATATATTGGAGAGTTTTGGTAATTTGAAGGGAGATCTAGATTTTTATTTTTCTCTTCTTTTACAGAGACAGCACCGACATCAACAAGGGGAAGTCGACAACAAGTGAAAGGGGAGATCTTGAAGACAGGATTGCAATTCGCTACCGGATTAGAGTTTCTTCTCTTTTCTCTTTAGTTTACTTCATGTATTCCTTGATTATGTCGATGGTTGACTCAATTCCCATTATGAACTAATCATGTTCTTCCTAAGGTGATAAAGGGATCTTATTTCTCGATCTTGATTTCTAGGTTACTTCTCCTATGTCTATGGATTTGATTGAGTTACTTATGCTTATCTTGGACTTAATGCGATTTAATTGACTAGCCACCAATTAAGTTGATCTGGTAATCTAGTTGAACTCGACAAAGGAATTCTAGGATAAGCTAGGGAAAGCATAGCTTAGGTTAATCCACATCAAAAGACTGGATTTTCAGTGAAAATGATAGACATATACCTAATCACCCTAAGCAACCAATTAGGATTGATCTTTAATGGGTCCTAACTCGTTGATTGCCCAGACACATAGTAGATTGACTAGTCGAGCATACGGTCTTATCACAAGTGACAACTGTGTAAGATGATAGTGAACCTTAGGCTAGTAACAAAATTAAATTCAAGGCACAGGTAGAAGGGAACTACAATTGGGATTGAGAATAAGTGAAGTTGTGATCCTTAGGGCCTTTAATTATAATTGATTGAAATTTTATTGTCCACTGTTCTCGTTTTAATTTTCTTGCTTCTAATCATAATCGATTATTTGGATAAGGGAGAGTTGTTATAATTTCAGTAATTAATTGAATTCTTGTGAGGTCTCTATGGGACGACACTCATTCTCATTACTATAGTACTCGTTCGACACATGCACTTGCGTTTGGACGATAAAAAGTCGCGAACAATTTCGCCCTCAATTTGCGTTTCAGACAACTTCAGGGCAATGATTGAGGCTTGGTGATCACAATGAAGTCCTTTGCAGCCAAGGTTACGATAGATTGTTCGTGGTTCAGCAAAAGGGCAACTCCATCATGAAGGGAAATTTCGCTCTCAATTTGGGTTTCGCACGACTTGAGGGTGATCACTAAACTTGTTGATCATAATGGAATTGTTTCCAGCAAAAATTACGATGGATCGTCCATAGATCAGCCCAAGGGCAACCACAAAATCATTGGTTAACTTCGCCCACAATTTACATTTCAAACCACCTAATGACGATCATTGCGCCTTGATTATTTCAATAGAGTCATTTCCGACTAAAGTTACGATGGATCGTCCATTGTTTGGCAAAAGGATAACTCCGTCATCACGGGAAATTTCGATCTCAATTTTCGCTTTGGACGGAGCCTTTGTGATCACATTGGAATCATTTCCAGCCAAAGTTATGATGGATTGACCGTGGTTCGGCAAAAGGGCAACTCCATCATCAAGGCAAATTTAGCTCTTAATTTTGGTTTTGCACTACTTGAGGGTGATCATTGAGTTTGGTGGTCACAATGGAATCATTTCCAGCCAAAGTTACGGTGGATTGTCCGTAGATCGGGCCAAGGGAAACCACAAAATCACAAGAAGTTTCGCCCTCAATTTACATTTCGGATGACTTGAGGGTGGTCATTGAGCCTTGATGATTTCAATGGAGTCATTTCCAGCTAAAGTTATGATGGATCGTCTGTTGTTTGGCAAAAGGATAATTCCATCATCATGGGACATTTCGCCCTCAATTTACGCTTGCCTTGGTGATCACAATGGAGTCATTTCCAACTAAAGTTACAACGGATCGTCCGTTGTTTTGGAAAAGGATAACTTTGTCATCACGGGAAAATTCGCACTCAATTGATGCTTCGGATGGAGCTTTGGTGATCACAATGGAGTCATTTCTGACCAAAGTTACGAAGGATCGACCGTGGTTAGGCAAAAGGGCCAGTCCATTATCACGGGAGATTTCGCTCTCAATTTACATTTCGGACAACTTGAGAGTGATTATTGAGCCTTGGTAACCACAATGGAGTCATTTCTAGCCAAAGTTATGATGAATTGTCCGTGATTTGGCAAATGGGCAACTCTATCATCAAGGGAAATTTCACTCTCAATTTTGGTTTTGCACGACTTGTGGGTAATCATTGACTTGGTGATCGCAATGGAATCATTTCCAACCAATGTTACAATGGATCGTTCGTAGATCGACCCAAGGGCAACCACAAAATCACAGGAAGTTTCACTCTCAGTTTACATTTCGGACGACTTGAGGGTGATCATTGAGCCTTCATGATTTCAATGGAGTCATTTCCAGCTAAGGTTGAGACGGATCATCCATTGTTTGGCAAGAGGATAATTTTTTCATCATGGGAAATTTCGCTCTTAATTCAAGCTTCGGACGGAGCCTTGATAATCACAATAGAGTCATCTCTAGCTAAAGTTACAACGGATCGACCGTTGCTCGGCAAAAGGGCAAGTCCATCATCACATGAGATTTCGCTCTCAACTGTTTCGGACTACCTGAGGGTGATCATCGAGCCTCGGTGATGATAGTGGAGTCATTTCCTGTCACAACCCAAATCAAGCCATGGCTTGATTTGTGGCCATGACTAATCATGGTCGATCAAATAAAGTTGTGTATGTAACTCGTTTAAAACACTGTAGTGCATCGAATCAATCATATTTCCTTCATAGCCAATTAAAACAACTCGTACTTGATCATTCAGAGCAAACTATACCATAAGAAACTCAATTGCTATTACAACTCTTTTACTTGCACTTATATGTGTACAAGACTTGAAATTAAGTCCATACTCATGTCTTACATCCTATGTAGACCCTTGAAGCAACTTATCCATAAGGATCACAATGGCTGACCACTATATGTACCTTCTATTCAAACGAACGACCTCAAAAACACTTCTGGTATATCCACCGCTCCTAGTCTCGAACTTCAACTCCGATGATCTGAGATGTTAAAATCAAGGGTGAGCTTATATTGCTCAGTATGTTGACAATTCATAGTTCAAACATTAAAATCCAACTACAATGAAAGCTATTCGGCACAATCATTTCATTCATAATAGAAGTAACATTCAACCACTAGAAGTATTCATACTTACTTATAGGCACCATATAGGTTTACACAGACGACAATATAACTTGATTATGCAAGATCATATAGTTTAGTGGAACCATAAGTGAGTGCAATACTCAACAACTATCTGATGACCTACTAGTTTTGTGAATACATGCAGGTTACCAATTGGCTAGTGGATGCTTCCAATTAATCATAAACATTACCAACCAATCAGTGGTCCATTCATCTCTTTCGAGATCATATTGTATCATTGTGTTCCTCATGGAACCTTCCTTGTCATCGTCCTTATAACATATACCAACTGATCAATTGCCATTCGTCCCTTCCGGGACATCCCTTTTGAGGGATATTCGTATCATTTGTCCCTTGCGAGATATGCATATGCTTGCATGCTATGCATGCTTCAATTACTTAGGCACTTATATAGCTAATCATGTGGCCTATTCATGTTGCGCATTCATGTCAATAAACATATTCCACTCTTATGGGAATCAAAGAAATGCCGGCAATGTGCCTCATTCACATAGCCATCCAAAATGGATCATCATCTTCAACAAGCTTAATGGAGCTTAATCACACTTCTTAAGAATAATTAAACTTATCTTATCATGCTAATCTAGCTTATGACCACCTAAGTATCTCATAAAACTCTCCAATATAGTAATCGAATGTTAATAATCAAGCTTGGTACTTTCTAGTTACACCAATTAAACCTTAACACAGCAATGAAGTATACAATATCATGCTAATCATGCTTAATTAAACTTAATTATAATAACAACTTAAACATGGCAGATTAGCAGACATCATTGATCCATTAACTTAACCACACACATTAAAATATTCATCACACCAAGCCAATGATACTGAAAACATGTTCAAATACATCTCGAGAATACCATTGATTCTTGAATCAACAGCAATACTACTATACCAATTCAACGAAGTAAATTTCATAATTGACTTATATACACTAATCACCACCTACTTAAGCTAAGAATAATCTTAGCTAACATCAAAGCTAATGAATATTGATATTTAAGCTGTGGAAAACTAACTTACCTATGCAAGGCTTTCAGATCTCTTCTTCCACCTCCAATCTCTCTCTCTCTCTCTATATATATATATATTGTTTGCTTCCATGGCTGCAAATGGTGATTAAAGTTAGCTATATTTATCTGAAGAAGAAGACCTAGCTCAGTTGTAAGGCAAGTGTCACCACACCCCTACACAAGTCTTTGTCTTTTTGCTAATTCTTTCCCCTAATACTTTCTGTCATTTCCCTAAATATATCATTATCTAATTCACAAATTCGTCCAAAGCAGAGGTGGGCTAGAAATGGACTTCATTTTGGGCCTAAATCCAAGTAATTATATCAAACTTCATGGCCCAATCCAAATACATTATAGGCCTTTAGATGTTTTATGTAAACTTGGCCAATTTCTAAGCCTAATTCAATAATCTATCTCTATTTGATCTTCAGTTATGGTTCAGTTCAAAAAGAGATATGTTGTAATATTAAGATGTGTCTTAGCCCAATCTAAGAGATGAATATACAAAAGAGCATTTAGATCCAATTCAGGTTATAAGATAAGCAAATGTCGCTTTTAGATCTAATTTAGGTGCATTAGCAAGTCGGGTTACAAAATGTATGCCTTTAGATCCATCTAGGCATATTGGTAGTGGGTATCACATTTCCAGCCAAAGTTACGACGGATCGCCTGTGGTTTGACAAAAAGGCAACTCCATCATCAAGGGAAATTTTGCTCTCAATTTCGATTTCGCGCGACTTGAGGTGATCATTGAGCTTGGTGATCGCGATAGAATCATTTTGAGCCAAAGTTATGATAGATCGTCCGTAGATCAACCCAAGGGCAGCCACAAAATCACAAGTTAGTTTTGCCCTCAATTTACATTTCGGACGATTTAAGGGTGATCATTGAGCCTTGATGATTTGCATGGAGTCCTTTCCAGCTAAAGTTACGATGGATCGTCCATTTTTTGGCAAAAGGATAACTTCATCATCACTGGAAATTTCGCTCTCAATTTACGCTTCGGACGGAGCCTTGGTGATCACAATGGAGTCTTTTCCAGCCAAAGTTACAATGGATCGACTGTGGTTCGGCAAAAGGGCAAGTGCATCATCACAAGAGATTTCGCTCTCAATTTAGGTTTCCGAGTACTTGAGGGTAATCATTGGGCCTTGGTGATCACAATGGAGTCACTTCCAGCCAAAGTTACGACAGATTGTCTATGATTCGGCAAAAGGGCAACTCTATGATCATGGGAAATTTTGCTCTCAATTTCGGTTTCGCACGAGTTGAGGGTGATCATTCAGCTTGGTGATCGCAATGGAATCAATTCTAGCCAAAGTTACAATGGATCGTTCGTAGATTGGCCAAAGGCCAACCACAAAATCATAGGAAGTTTAGCCTTCAATTTACATTTTGACGACTTGAGGGAGATCATTGAGCCTTGATGATTTCAACGGAGTCATTTCCAGGCAAAGTTACGATGGATCTTCCATTGTTTGGCAAAAGGATAACTCCGTCATCATGGGAAATTTCACTCTTCATTTATGCTTTGGATAGGGCCCTAGTGATCACAATGGAGTCATCCCCAGCCAAAGTTACAATGGATTGACTGTGGTTTGGGCAAAGGGCAAGTCCATCATCACGGGAGATGTCACTCTCAATTAATGTTTCGGACTACTTGAGTGTGATCAGTGAGCCGTGGTGATCACAATGGAGTTACTTCTAGCCAAAGTCACAATGGATCGTCCCTAGTTTGGTAAAAAGGCAAATCCATGATCAAAGGAAATTTCACTCTCAATTTTGGTTTTGCATGACTTGCGGGTGATTATTGTGCTTGGTGATCGGAATGGAACCATTTCCAGCCGAAGTTACAATGGATTGTTGGTAGGTTGCCACAAGCCAACAACAATATCATAGGAAGTTTCGGCCCTCATTTACATTTCGGATGGCTTGAGGATGATCAGTGAGCCTTGATGATTTCAATGGAGTCATATGCAGCAAAAGTTACGACGGATCGTCCATTGTTTGGCAAAAGGATAACTCCATCATCACGGAAAATTTCGCTCTCAATATATGCTTCGGATGGAGCCTTGGTTATCACAATGGAGTCATCTCTAGCCAAAGTTACGACGGATCGACCGTGGCTCGACAATAGGGCAAGTCCATCATCACACGAGATTTCTTCTCAATTTACGTTTCGGACTACTTGAGGGTGATCATTGAGCCTTGTGATCTCAATGGAGTCATTTCCAGCCAAAGTTACAATAGATCGTTCATCGTTTGGCAAAAGGGAAACTCTATCATCAAGGGACATTTTGCTCTCAATCTCGGTTTCGCACAACTTGAGGGTGATCATGGAGCTTGGTGATCGCAATGGAATCATTTCCACCCTAAGTTATGATGGATCGTTTGTAGATCGATCCAAGGGCAACTGCAAAATCACAGGAAGTTTCACCGGCAATTTACATTTCGGATGACTTAAGGGTGATCATTGGGCATTGATGATTTCAATGGATTCATTTCCAGCTAAAATTGTGACGGATCGTCTGTTGTTTGGCAAAAGGACAACTTCGTCATCACGAGAAATTTCACTCTCAATTAATACTTCAGATGGAGCCCTGGTTATCACAATAGAGTCATCTCCAGCCAGAGATACAACGAATCGACCGTGGTTTGGCAAAAAGGTAAGTCCATCATCACAAGAGATTTCGCTCTCAATCCATGTTTCGGACTACTTGCGGGTGATCATTGAGCCTTAGTGATCACAACGGAGTCATTTCCAGCCAAAGTTACGGCAGGTGGTCCGTGGTGCGGCAAAAGGCAACTCCATCATCAAGGGAAATTTTGCTCTCAATATCGGTTTCACACGCATTTAGGGTGATCATTGAGATTGCTGATGGCAATGGAATAATTTCCAGCCAAAGTCACCATGGATCGTTTGCAGATTAGCCCAAGGGCAACCACAAATTCACAGGAAATTTTGCCCTCAATTTGCATTTTGGACGACTTGAGGGTGATCATTGAGCCCTGATGATTTCAATGAGTCATTTCCAGTGAAAGTAATGATTGATCGTTGGTTGTTTGGCAAAAGGATAACTCCGCCATCACGGGAAATTTTGCTCTCAATTTACACTTCGGATGGAGCGTTGGTGATGACAATTCAGTCATCTCCAGCCAAAGTTATGACCAATCGGCTGCGATTCGGTAAAAGGGCAAGTCCATCATCACAGGAGATGTCGCTCTCAATTTATGTTTCGAGCTACTTGAGGGTGATCATTGAGCCTTGGTGATCATAATGGAGTCATTTCCAACCAAAGTTATGATGGATCGTCCGTGGTTCAGCAAAAGGGCAAGTCCACCATCAAGTGACCTTTCGCTCTGAATTTCAATTTCGCACAACTTGAGGGTGATCATTGAGCTTGGTAATCGCAATGGAATCATTTCATGCTAAAGTTACGATGAATCTTTCGTAAATCAGCCCAGGGGCAACCACAAAATCACATGTAGTTTCACCCTCCATTTACATTTTGGACGACTTGAGGGTAATCATTGAGGCTTGATGATTTCAATGGAATCATTTCCAACGAAAGTTACGATGGATCATCCGTTGTTTAGCAAATGTATAACTTCAACATCACGCAAAACTTCACTCTAAATTTATGCTTAGGACGAAGCCTTGGTTATCATAATGGACTCATCTCCAGCCAAAGTTGGGATGGATCGTCCATGGTTTGGCAAAGGGCAAGTCCATCATCAAGTGATATTTCGCTCTCAATTTCGGCTTCGCACGACTTGAGGGTGATCATTGAGCTTGGTGATCGCAATGGAATCATTTCCAGCCAAAGTTACGATGGATCGTCCGTAAATCAACCCAAGGATAACCACAAAACCATTGGAAGTTTCGCCCCCCTTTTACATTTCGGACGACTTGAGGGTAAGCATTGAGCCTTGATGATTTCAATGGAGTCATTTCGAGTGAAAGTTACAATGGGTCGTCCGTTGTTTGGAAAAAGGATAACTTCGTCATCACGGGAAATTTCGCTCTCAATTTATGCTTCGGACAAAGCCTTGGTTATCACAATGGAGTCATCTCTAGCCAGAGTTACGACAAATCAACTGTGGTTCGACAAAAAGCTAAGTCCATCGTCACGAGAGATTTCTCTCTCAATCTATGCTTCGGACTACTTGAGGGTGATCATTGAGCCTTGTGATAAAAAAGGAGTCATTTCTAGCCGAAGTTACGACAGATGGTCCGTGGTTCAGCAAAAGGGCTACTCCATCATCAAGGGAAGTTTTGCTCTCAATATTGGTTTCGCACAAGTTTAGGGTGATCATTAAGCTTGGTCATGGCAATGGAATCATTTCCAGTCAAAGTTAGGATGCATCGTCCGCAGATCGGCCCAACGGCAACCACAAAATCATGGGAAATTTCGCTCTCAATTTATATTTCGGACGACTTGAGGCTGATCATTGAGCCCTTATGATTTAAATGGAGTCATTTCCAGCTAAAGTTACGATCGATCGTCGGTTGTTTGGCAAAAGGATAACTCCGTCATCATGGGAAAATGCGCTCTCAATTTTCACTTCAATGGAGCCTTGGTGATGACAATTTAGTCATCTTCAGCCAAAGTTACGACAGATCGACCGTGGTTCAACAAAAGGGCAAGTCCATCATGACGGGAGATTTCGCTCTCAATTTATGTTTCGGACTACTTGAGGGTGATCATTAGGCCTTTATGATCACAATGGAGTCATTTCCAGCCAAAATTACGAGGATCGTCCATGGTTCGGTGAAAAGGCAACTCCATCATCAAGGGAAATTTTGCTCTCCATTTCAGTTTCGCACGACTTGAGGGTGATCATTGAGGTTGGTGATCGCAATGCAATCTTTTTCAGCCAATGTTATGACGGATCGTCCGTAGATTGGCCCAAGGGCAACCACAAAATCACAGAAAATTTCGCCCTTCACTTAGGTTTCGGACGACTTGAGGGTAATCATTGAGCCTTGATGATTTCAATGAAGTCATTTTCCTCTAATGTTGGATGGATCGTCTGTTGTTTAGCAAAAGGATAACTCCATCATCACGGGAAATTTCGCTCTCAATTCACAATTCGAACAGAGCCTTGGTGATCACAATGTAGTCATCTACAACCAAAGTACGACGGATCGACAGTGGTTTAGCAAAAGGGCAAGTCCATTATCATGGGAGATTTCACCCTCAATTTATGTTCCCAACTACTTGAGGGTGATCATTGCCCCTTGGTGGTCACAATGGAGTCATTTCCAGCCAAAGTTACAACAGATCGTCTGCGGTTCAGCAAAAGGGTAGCTTCATCATCAAGGGAAATTTTGCCCTCCATTTCAGTTTCGCACAACTTGTGGGTGATCATTGAGCTTGGTGATTGTAATGGAATCATTTCTAGCCAAAGTTACGATGGATCGTCCGCAGATTGGCGTAAGGACAACCACAAAATCACAGGAAATTTTACCGTCAATTTACATTTCGGAAGATTTCAAGGTGATCATTGAGCCCTAATGATTTAAATGGAGTCATTTCCATTTAAAGTTACGACTGATTGTCCGTTGTTTGGCTAAAGGATAACTCCTTCATCATGGGAAATTTCACTCCCAATTTATGCTTTGGACAGAGCCTTGGTGATGATAATGGAGTCATCTCTACGCAAAGTACGATGGATCGATCGTGGTTTGGCAAAAGGGCAAGTCCATCATCACAGGAGATGTCACTCACAATTTATGTTTCGGATGCCTGGGTGATCACAATGAAGCCATTTCCAGCCAAAATTATGATGGATCGTCCATGGTTCGGCTAAAGGGCAACTCCATCATCAACAGAAATTTCACCCTCAATTTTGGTTTCGCACGACTTGAGGGTGATCATTGAGGTTGGTGATCGCAATGCAATCATTTTTAGCCAATGTTATGACGGATCGTCCGTAAATTGGCCGAAGGGCAACCACAAAATCACAGAAAGTTTCACCCTCAATTTATTTTTCGGAAGACTTGAGGGTAATCAATGAGTCCTAATGATTTCAATGAAGTCATTTTCTGCTAATGTTAGATGAATCGTACGTTGTTTGGCAAAAGCATTACTCCTTCATCATGGGAAATTTCGCTCTCAATTCACAGTTCGGACGGAGCCTTGGTGATCACAATGGAGCAATCTACAGCCAAAGTACAATGGATCGACAGTGGTTCGGCAAAAGGCAAGTCCATTATCACGGTAGATTTCGCTCACAATTTATATTTCCGACTACTTCAGGGTGATCATTGAGCTTGGTGATCACAATGGAGTCATTTCCAGCCAAAGTTATGACGGATCATCTGCGGGTCGGCAAAAGGGTAGCTTCTTCATCAAGGGAAATTTTGCTCTCAATTTCGGTTTCGCACAATTTGTGAGTAATCATTGAGCTTGGTGATCGCAATTGAATCATTTGTAGCCAAAGTTACGATGGATCATCCATAGATCTAGGGCAACCACAAAATCAAAGGAATTTTGCCCTCACTTTATATTTCGGATGACTTGAGGGTGATTATTAAGCCCTGACGATTTCAATGGAGTCATTTCCAGCTGAAGTTACGATGGATCGTTCGTTGTTTGGCAAAAGGATAACTCAGTCATCACTGGCAATTTCACTCTCAATTTACGCTTTGGACGGAGCCTTAGTGATCACAATGGAGTCATCTCCGGCCAAAATTATGACAGATCAACCGCTGCTCGGCAAAAGGGCAAGTCCATCGTCACGGGAGATGTCGCTTTCAATTTATGTTTTGGACTACTTCAGTGTGATCACTGAGCCTTGGCGATTACAATGGAGTCATTTCCAGAAAAAGTTCTGACAGGTCGTCCATTGTTCGGCAGAAGGGCAACTCCACCATCAAGGGACATTTCGCTCTCAATTTTGGTTTTGAACGACTTGAGGGTGATCATGGAGCTTGGTGACCGCAATGGAATCATTTCCAGCCAATGTTACAATGGACTGTCCGTAGTTCGGCCCAAGGGCAGCCACAAAATCACAGGAAGTTTCGCCCTCCATTTATATTTCAGACGACTTAAGGGTGGTCACTGAGCCTTGATGATTTCAAAGGAGTCATTTCCAGTTAAAGTTACGACAGATCGTCCGTTGTTTGGCAAAAGGATAACTTCGTCATCACACGAAATTTTGCTCTCAACTTATGCTTCGGACGGAGTCCTGGTTAACGCAATGGAGTCATCTTCAGGCAAAGTACGATGGATCGACCGTGGATTGGTAAAAGGGTAACTTCTTCATCAAGGGAAAATTTGCTCTCAATTTTGGTTTCGCACAATTTGCGGGTGATCATTCAGCTTGCTGATCGCAGCGGAATCATTTGCAGCCAAAGCTACGATGGATCATCCATAGATCTAGGGCAACCACAAAATCAAAGGAATTTCGCCCTCACTTTATATTTCGGATGACTTGAGGGTGATAATTGAGGCTTGACGATTTCAATGGAGTCATTTGCAGCTAAAGTTACGATGGATCGTTCGTTGTTTGGCAAAAGGATAACTCCGTCATCACTGGCAATTTCACTCTCAATTTACGCTTTGGACGGAGCCTTGGTGATCACAAAGGAGTCATTTCCGGCCAAAATTATGACAGATTAACCGCTGTTCGGCAAAAGGGCAAGTCCATCGTCATGGGAGATGTCGCTCTCAATTTATGTTTTGGACTACTTCAGTGTGATCATTGAGCCTTGGCGATCACAATGAAGCCATTTCCAGCAAAAGTTATGACAGGTCATCCATGCTTCGACAGAAGGGCAACTCCATCATCAAGGGACATTTTGCTCTCAATTTCGGTTTTGAACGACTTGAGGGTGATCATGGAGCTTGGTGACTACAATGGAATCATTTCCAGCCAAAATTACAATGGACTGTCCGTAGATCGGCCCAACGGCAGCCACAAAATCATAGGAAGTTTCGCCCTCTATTTATATTTCAGAAGAATTAAGGGTGGTCATTGAGCCTTGATGATTTCAATGAAGTCTTCCAGTTAAAGTTACGACGGATCGTCCGTTGTTTGGCAACAGGATAACTTCGTCATTACATGAAATTTTGCTCTCAAGTTACGCTTTGGACGGAGTCCTAGTTAACGCAATGGAGTCATCTTCAGGCAAAGTACGGTGGATCGACCGTGTATTGGCAAAAGGGTAACTTCTTCATCAAGGGAAAATTTGCTCTCAATTTTGGTTTCGCACCATTTGTGGATGATCATTGAGCTTGGTGATCGCAGCGGAATCATTTGCAGCCAACGTTATGATGGATCATCCGTCGATCTAGGGCAACCACAAAATCATAGGAATTTTGCCCTCACTTTATATTTCGGATGACTTGAGGGTGATTACTGAGCCTTGACGATTTCAATGGAGTCATTTCCAGCTAAAGTTACGATGGATCGTTCGTTGTTTGGTAAAAGGATAACTCCGTTAGCACTGGCAATTTCACTCTCAATTTAAGCTTTGGACGGAGCCTTGGTGATCACAATGGAGTCACCTGCAGCCAAAGTTATGACAGATCAACCGCTGTTCGGCAAAAGGGCAAGTCCATCATCACGGGAGATGTCACTCTCAATTTATGTTTTGGACTACTTCAGTGTGATTATTGAGCCGTGACGATCACAATGGAGTCATTTCCAGCAAAAGTTCTGACAAATTGTCCATGCTTCGGCAGAAGGGTAACTCCATCATCAAGGGACATTTCGGTCTCAATTTCAGTTTTAAATGACTTGAGGGTGATCATGGAGCTTGGTGACCGCAATGGAATCATTTTCAAGCCAAAGTTTCAATCGACTGTCCGTAGATCGGCCCAAGGGCAGCCACAAAATCACAGGAAGCTTCGCCCTCCATTTATATTTCAGACGACTTAAGGGTGGTCATTGAGCCTTGATGATTTCAAAGGAGTCATTTCCAGTTAAAGTTACGACGGATCATCCGTTGTTTGGCAAAAGGATAACCTCGTCATCATGGGAAATTTTGCTCTCAATTTATGCTTCAGACGGAGTCTTGATTAACACAATGGAGTCATCTTCAGGCAAAGTACGATGGATCGACCGTGGATTGGCAAAAGGGTAACTTCTTCATCAAGGGAAAATTTGCTCTCAATTTCGGTTTCGCACAATTTGTGGGTGATCATTGAGCTTGGTGATCGCAGTGGAATCATTTGCAGCCAAAGTTACGATGGATCATCCGTAGATCTAGGGCAACCACAAAATCATAGGAATTTTGCCCTCACTTTATATTTCGAATGACTTGAGGGTGATTACTGAGCCTTGACGATTTCAATGCAATCATTTCCAGCTATAGTTATGATGGATCAATCGTTGTTTGGCAAAAGGAAAACTCCGACATCACTGGCAATTTCACTCTCAATTTACGCTTTGGACGGAGCCTTGGTGATCACAATGGCGTCATCTGCAGCCAAAGTTATGACAGACCAACCATTGTTCGGCAAAAGGGCCAGTCCATCGTCACGGGAGATGTCGCTCTCAATTTATGTTTTGGACCACTTCAGTGTGATCATTGAGCCTCGGTGATCACAGTGGAGTCATTCCCAGCAAAAGTTATGACAGATCGTCCATGGTTCGGCAGAAGGGCAACTCTATCATCAAGGGACATTTTGCTCTCAATTTCGGTTTTGAACAACTTGAGGGTGATCGCAATGGAATCATTTCCAGGCAAAGGCATAATGGACTGTCCGTAGATCGGCCCAAGGGCAGCAACAAAATCACAGGAAGTTTGGCCCTCCATTTATATTTCAGACGACTTAAGGGTGGTCATTGAGCCTTGATGATTTCAAAGGAGTCATTTCTAGTTAAAGTTACGATGGATCGTCCGTTGTTAGGCAAAAGGATAAGTTCGTCATCATGGGAAATTTTGCTCTGAACTTATGCTTCGGACGGAGTCTTGATTAACACAATGGAGCCATCTTCAGGCAAAGTACGATGCATCGATCGTGGATTGGCAAAAGGGTAACTTCTTCTTCAAGGGAAAATTTGTTCTCAATTGCAGTTTCGCACAATTTGTGGGTGGTCATTGAGCTTGGTGATTGCAGCGGAATCATTTGCAGCCAAAGTTACGTTGGATCATGCCAAGATCTAGGGCAACCACAAAATCACAGGAATTTTGCCCTGACTTTATATTTCGGATGACTTGAGGGTGATTATTGAGCCTTGACGATTTCAATAGAGTCATTTTCAGCTAAAGTTACGATGGATCGTTCCTTGTTTAGCAAAAGGATAACTCCGTCATCACTGGCAATTTCACTCTCAATTTACGCATTGGACGGAGCCTTGGTTGACACAATGGGGTCATCTGCAACCAATGTTATGACAGATCAACCTCTGTTCAGCAAAAGGGCAAGTCCATCGTCACGGGAGATGTCGCTCTCAATTTATGTTTTGGACTACTTCAGTGTGATCATTGACCCTTGGCGATCACAATGGAGTCATTTCCAGCAAAAGTTCTGACAGATTGTCCATGCTTCGGCAGAAGGGTAACTCCATCATCAAGGGACATTTTGCTCTCAATTTCAGTTTTGAATGACTTGAGGGTGATCATGGAGCTTGGTGACCGCAATGGAATCATTTCCAGCCAAAGTTACAATGGAGTGTCCATAGATCGGCCTAAGGACAACCACAAAATCACAGGAAGTTTCGCCGTCCATTTATATTTCAGACGACTTAAAGGTGGTCATTGAGCCTTGTTGATTTCAAAGGAGTCTTTTCCAGTTAAAGTTACGACGGATCGTTCGTTGTTTGGCAAAAGGATAACTTCATCATCATGGGAAATTTTGCTCTCGGCTTTTGCTTCGGACGAAGTCTTGATTGACACAATGGAGTCATCTTCAGGCAAAGTACGATGGATCGACCGTGGATTGGCAAAAGGGTAACTTCCTCATCAAGCGAAAATTTGCTCTCAATTTCGGTTTCACACAATTTGTGGGTGATCATTGAGCTTGGTGATGGCAGCGGAATCATTTGCGGCCAGAGTTACGATGGATCATCTGTAGATCTAGGGCAACTAGAAAATCATAGGAATTTCGCCCTCACTTTATATTTCGGATGACTTGAGAGTGATTACTGAGCCTTGACCATTTCAATGGAGTCATTTCCAGCTATAGTTACGATGGATCGTTTGTTGTTTGGCAAAAGGATAACTCCGTCATCACTGGCAATTTCACTCTCAATTTACGCTTTGGACGGAGCCTTGGTGATCAAAATGGAGTCATCTGCAGCAAAAGTTATGATAGATCAATCACTGTTCGGCAAAAGGGCAAGTCCATCGTCACGAGGGATGTCTCTCTCAATTTATGTTCTGGACTGCTTCTGTGTGATCATTGAGCCTTGGCGATCACAATGGAGTCATTTCTAGCAAAAGTTATGACAGATCGTCCATGGTTCGGCAAAAGGGCAACTCCCTCTCAAGGGACATTTTGCTCCCAATTTCGGTTTTGAAGGACTTGAGGGTTATCATGGAGCTTGGTGACCGCAATGGAATCATTTCCAGCCGAAGTTACAACGGACTGTACATAGATCGGCCCAAGGGCAGCCACAAAATCACAGGAAGTTTCGCCCTCCATTTATATTTCGGACGACTTAAGGGTGGTCATTGAGCCTTGATGATTTCAAAGGAGTCATTTCCAGTTATAGTTACGACGGATCGTCCGTTGTTTGGCAAAAGGATAACTTCGTCATCACGGGAAATTTTGCTCTCAACTTATGCTTCGGACGGAGTCTTGATTAGCACAATGCAGTCATCTTCTGGCAAAGTACGATGGATCGACCATGGATTGGCAAAAGGGTAACTTCTTCATCAACGGAAATTTTGCTCTGAATTTCGATTTCGCACAATTTGTGGGTGATCATTGAGCTTGGTGATCACAGCGAAATCATTTGCAGCCAAAGTTACGATGGATCATCCGTAGATCTAGGGCAACCCCAAAATCAAAGGAATTTCGCCCTCACTTTATATTTCGAATGACGTGAGGGTGATTCTTGAGCCTTGATGAATTCAATGGAGTCATTTCCAGCTAAAGTTAAGATGGATCGTTTGTTGTTTGGCAAAAGGATAACTCTGTCATCACTGGCAATTTCACTCTCAATATATGCTTTGGACGGAGCTTTGGTGATCACAATGGAGTCCTTTGCAGCCGAAGTTATGATAGATCAACCGCTGTTAGGCAAAAAGGCAAGTCCATCGTCACGGGAGTTGTCGCTCTCAACTTATGTTTTGGGCTACTTCAGCGTGATCATTGAGCCTTCGCGATCACAGTGGAGTCATTTCCAGCAAAAGTTATGACAGATCGTCCATGGTTCGGCAGAAGGGCAACTCCATCATCAAGGGATATTTTGCTCTGAATTTCGGTTTTGAACAACTTGAGGGTGATCATGGAGCTTGGTGACCGCAATGGAATTATTTCCAACCAAAGTTACAAGGGACTGTCCCTATATCGGCCCAAGGACAGCCACAAAATCATAGCAAGTTTCGCCCTCCATTTATATTGTAGACGACTTAAGGGTGGTCATTGAGCCTTGATGATTTCAAAGGAGTCATTTCCAGTTAAAGTTACGACGGATCATCCGTTGTTTGGCAAAAGGATAACTTCGTCATCACGGGAAATTTTGCTCTCAACTTATGCTTCGGACGGAGTCTTGATTAACACAATGGAGTCATCTTCAGGCAAAGTACAATGCATCGACCGTGGATTGGCCAAATGGTAACTTCTTCATCAAGGGAAAATTTGCTCTCAATTTCGGTTTCGCACAATTTGTGGGTGATCATTGAGCTTGGTGATCGCAGCGGAATCATTTGCAGCCAAAGTTACGATGGATCATCCGTAGATCTAGGGCAACCACAGAATCATAGGAATTTCGCCCTCACTTTATATTTCGGATGACTTGAGGGCGATTATTGAGCCTTGACGATTTCAATGGAGTCATTTCCTGCTAAAGTTACGATGGATCGTTCGTTGTTTGGCAAAAGGATAACTCCGTCATCACTGGCATTTTTACTCTCAATTTATGCTTTGGATGGAGCCTTGGTGATCACAATGGAGTCGTCTGCAGTGCAAGTTATGATAGATCAACCGCTGTTCGGCAAAAGGGCAAGTCCATTGTCACGGGAGCTGTCGCTCTCAATTTATGTTTTGGACTACTTCAGTGTGGTCATTGAGCCTTGGCGATCACAATGGAGTCATTTCCAGCAAAAGTTATGACAGATCGTCCATGGTTCGGTAGAAGGGCAACTCTATCATCAAGGGACATTTTGCTCTCAATTTCGATTTTGAATGACTTGAGGGTGATCAAGGAGCTTCGTGACCGCAATGGAATCATTTCCAGGCAAAGTTACCATGGACTGTCCGTCGATCGGCCCAAGGGCAGCCACAAAATCACCAGAAGTTTCGCCCTCCATTTATCTTTCAGATGACTTAAGGGTGTTCATTGAGCCTTGATGATTTCAAAAGAGTCATTTCCCGTTAAAGTTACGAGGGATCGTCCGTTGTTTGGCAAAAGGATAACGTCGTCATCACAGGAAATTTTGCTCTCCACTTATGCTTTGGACGGCGTCTTGGTTAACATAATGGAGTCATCTTCAGGCAAAATACGATGCATGAATAGTGGATTGGCAAAAGGGTAACTTCTTTATCAAGGGAAAATTTACTCTCAGTTTCGGTTTCGCACAATTTGCGGGTGATTATTGAGCATGGTGATCACAGCGGAATCATTTGCAGCCAAAGATACGATGGATCATCCATAGATCTAGGGCAACCACAAAATAACAGGAATTTCGCCCTCACTTTATATTTCGATGACTTGAGGGTGATTATTGATCCTTGACGATTTCAATGGAGTCATTTCCAGCAAAAGTTACGATGGATCGTTCGTTAATTGGCAAAAGGATAACTCCGTCATCACTGGCAATTTCACTCTCAATTTATGCTTTGGACGGAACCTTGGCGATCACATTGGAGTCCTCTGCAGCCCAAGTTATGATAGATCAACCGCTATTCGGCAAAAGGGCAAGTCCATAGTCATGGGGGCTATCGCTCTCAATTTATGTTTTGGACTACTTCAGTGTGATCATGAGCGTTGGTGATCACAATGGAGTCATTTCCAGCAAAAGTTATGACAGATCGTCGATGGTTCGACAGAAGGGCAACTCAATCATCAAGGGACATTTTGCTCTCAATTTCGGTTTTGAATGACTTGAGGGTGATCATGGAGCTTGGTGACAGCAATGGAATCATTTCCAGCCAAAGTTACAATGGATTGTCCGTAGATCGTCCCAAGGGCAGCCACAAAATCACGAGAAGTTTCGCCCTCCTTTTATATTTCAGACGACTTAAGGGTGGTCATGGAGCCTTAATGATTTCAAAGGAGTCATTTCCAGTTAAAGTTATGACAGATCGTCCGTTGTTTGGCAAAAGGATAACTTCATCATCACGGGAAATTTTGCTGTCAACTTATTCTTCGGATGGAGTATTGATTAACACAATGGAGTCATATTCAGCCAAAGTACGATGGATCGACCGTGGATTGGCAAAAGGGCAACTTCTTCATCAAGGGAAAATTTGCTCTCAATTTCAGTTTCGCACAATTTGTGGGTGATCATTGAGCTTGGTGATCGCCCCGGAATCGTTTGCAGCCAAAGTTACGATGGATCATCCGTAGATCTAGGGCAACCACAAAATCACATAAATTTCGCCCTCACTTTATATTTCGGATGACTTGAGGGTGGTTACTGAGCCTTGACGTTTTCAATGGAGTCATTTCCTGCTAAAGTTACGATGGATCGTTCGTTGTTTGGCAAAAGGATAACTCCGTCATCACTGGCAATTTCACTCTCAATTTATGCTTTGGACGGAGCCTTTGTGATCACAATGGAGCCCTCTGCAGCCCAAGTTATGATAGATCAACCACTGTTCGGCAAAAGGGCAAGTCCATCGTCACGGGAGCGGTCGCTCTCAATTTATGATTTGGACTACTTCAGTGTGATCATTGAGCCTTGGCGATCACAATGGAGTCATTTCCAGCAAAAGTTATGACAGATTGTCCATGGTTCGGTAGAAGGGCAACTCCATCATCAGTGGACATTTTGATCTCAATTTCGGTTTTGAACAACTTGAGGGTGATCATGGAGCTTGGTGACCGCAATGGAATCATTTCCAGCCAAAGTTACAATGGATTGTCCGTAGATCGGCCCAAAGGCAGCCACAGAATCATAGGAAGTTTCGCCCGCCATTTATATTTCAGACGACATAAGGGTGGTCATTGAGCCTTGATGATTTGAAAAGAGTCATTTCCAGTTAATGTTACGAGGGATCGTTCGTTGTTTGGCAAAAGGATAACTTCGTCATCACGGGAAATTTTGCTCCCAACTTATGCTTCGGACAGAGTCTTGATTAACATAATCGAGTCATCTTTAGGCAAAGTATGATGCATCGACCGTGCATTGGCAAAAGTGTAACTTCTTCATCTAGGGAAAATTTGCTCTCAATTTTGGTTTTGCACAATTTGTGGGTGATCATTGAGCTTGGTGATCGCGGCAGAATCATTTGCAGCCAAAGAGACGATGGATTATCCATAGATCTAGGGCAACCACAAAATCACAGGATTTTCGCCCTCACTTTATATTTCGGATTACTTGAGGGTGATTATTGAGCCTTGACGATTTCAATGGAGTAATTTCCAGCTAAAGTTATGATGGATCGTTCGTTGTTTGGCAAAACGATAACTCTATCATCACTGGCAATTTCACTCTCAATTTACACTTTGCATGGAGCCTTGGTGATCACAATGGAGTCCTTTGCACCCCAAGTTGTGATAGATCAACCACTGTTCGGCAAAAGGTCAAGTCCATCGTCACTGGAGTTGTCACTCTCAATTTATGTTTTGGACTACTTCAGTGAGATCATTGAGCCTTGGCGATCACAATGGAGTCATTTCCAGCAAAGGTTATGACAGGTCGTCCATGGTTCGGCAGAAGGGCAACTCCATCATCAAGGGACATTTTCCTCTCAATTTTGGTTTTGAACGACTTGAGGGTGATCATGGAGCTTGGTGACCGCAATCGAATCATTTCCAGCCAATGTTACAATGGACTGTCCGTAGATCGGCCCAAGGGCAGCCACAAAATCACAGGAAGTTTCGCCTTCCATTTATATTACACACGACTTAAGGGTGGTCATCGAGCCTTGATGATTTCAAAGGAGTCATTTCCAGTTAAAGTTACGACGGATCCTCCGTTGTTTGGCAAAAGGATAACTTCGTCATCACGCGAAATTTTGCACTCAACTTATGCTTTGGACGGAGTCTTCGTTAGCACAATGGAGTCATCTTCAGGCAATGTACAATTGATCGACTGGGGATTGGCAAAATGGTAACTTCTTCATCAAGGGAAATTTTTCTCTCAATTTCGATTTCGCACAATTTGTGGGTGATCATTTAGCTTGGTGATCGCAATGGAATCATTTGCAGCCAAAGTTACGATGGATCATCTGTAGATCTAGGGCAACAACAAAATCACAAGAATTTCGCCCTGACTTTATATTTCGGATGACTTGAGGGTGATTATTGAGCCTTGACGATTTCAATGGAGTCATTTCCAGCTAAAGTTACAATGGATCGTTTGGTGTTTGGCAAAAGGATAACTCCGTCATCACCGGCAATTTCACTCTCATTTGACGCTTTGGACGGAGCCTTGGAGATCACAATGGAGTCCTTTGCAGCCCAAGTTATGATAGATCAACCGCTGTTCGGCAAAAGGGAAAGTCCATCGTCACGGGAGCTGTCGCTCTCAATTTATGTTTTGGACTACTTGACTGTGATCATTGAGCCTTGGCGCTCACAATGAAGTTATTTCCAGCAAAAGTTATGACAGATTGTCCATGGTTCGGCAGAAGGGCAACTCCATCAACAAGGGACATTATGCTCTCAATTTCGGTTTTGAACGAGTTGAGGGTGGTCATGGAGGTTGGCGACCGCAATGGAATTATTTCCAGCCAAAGTTACAATGGACTGTCCGTAGATCGGTCCAAGGGCAGCCACAAAATCACAGGAAGTTTCGCCCGCCATTTATATTTCAGACGACTCAAGGGTGGTCATTGAGCCTTGATGATTTCAAAGGAGTCATTTCCAGTTAAAGTTACGATGGATCGTTCGTCGTTTGGCAAAAGGATAACTTCGTCATCACGGGAAATTTTGCTCTCACCTTATGCTTTGGACGGAGCCTTGGTTAACACAATGGAGTCATCTTCAGGAAAAGTACGACGGATCGACCATGGATTGGCAAAAGGGTAACTTCTTCATCAAGGGAAAATTTGCTCTGAATTTCGGTTTCGCAAAATTTGTGGGTGATCATTGAGCTTGGTGATCGTAGCGGAATTATTTGCAGCCAAAGATACGATGGGTCATCAGTAGATCTAGGGCATTCACAAAATCACAGGAATTTCACCCTCACTTTATATTTCAGATGACTTGAGGGTGATTATTGAGCCTTGACGATTTCAATGGAGTAATTTCCAGCTAAAGTTATGATAGATCGTTCGTTGTTTGGCAAAAGGATAACTCCGTCATCACTGGCAATTTCACTCTCAATTTACGCTTTGGATGGAGCTTTGGTGATCACAATGGAGTCCTCTGCAGCCCAAGTTGTGATAGATCAACCGTTGTTCGGCAAAAGGGCAAGTCCATCGTCATGGGAGCTGTCGCTCTCAATTTATGTTTTGGACTACTTCAGTGTGATCATTGATCCTTGGCGATCACAATGAAGTCATTTCCAGCAAAAGTTATGACAGATCGTCCATGGTTCGGCAGAAGGGCAACTCCATCATCAAGGGACATTTTGCTCTCAATTTTGGTTTTGAACGACTTGAGGGTGATCATGGAGCTTGGTGACCGCAATGGAATCATTTCCAGCCAAAGTTGTAATGGACTATCCGTAGATCGGCCCAAGGGCAGCCACAAAATCATAGGAAGTTTCGCCCTCCATTTATATTTCAGACAACTTAAGGGTGGTCATCGAGCCTTGATGATTTCAAAGGAGTCATTTCCAGTTAAAGTTACGACGGATCATCAGTTGTTTGGCAAAAGGATAGCTTCGTCATCACGCAAAATTTTTCTCTCAACTTATGCTGCGGACGGAGTCTGGGTTAACAAAATGGAGTCATCTTCAGGCAAAGTACAATGGATCGACCGTGGATTGGCAAAAGGGTAACTTCTTCATCAACGGAAATTTTGCTCTCAATTTTGGTTTCGCACAATTTGTGGGTGATCATTGAGGATCGCAATGGAATCATTTTTAGCCAAAGTTACGATGGATGATCCATAGATCTAGGGCAACCACAAAATCACAAGAATTTCGCCCTCACTTTATATTTCGGATGACTTGAGGGTGATTATTGAGCGTTGACGATTTAAATGGAGTCATTTCCAGCTAAAGTTACGATGGATCGTTCGTTGTTTTGCAAAAGGATTACTCTGTCATCACTGGCAATTTCACTCTCAATTTACACTTTTGACAGAGCCTTGGTGATCACCATGGAGTCATTTGCAGCCAAAGTTATGACAGATCAGCCGTTGTTCGGCAAAAGGGCAAGTCCATCGTCATGGGAGATGTCGCTCTCAATTTATGTTTTGGACTACTTCAGTGTGATCATTGAGTCTTGGCGATCACAATGGAGATTTTTCCAGCAAAAGTTATGACAGATCGTCCATGGTTCGGCAGAAGGGCAACTCCATCATCAAGGGACATTTTGCTCTCAATTTTGATTTTGAACGACTTGAGGGTGATCATGGAGCTTGGTGACCGCACTGAAATCATTTCTAGCCAAAGTTACAATGGTCATCCCGTGAAATTTTGCTCTCAACTTATTCTTCGGATGGAGTCTTGGTTAACACAATGGAGTCATCTTCAGGCAAAGTACGATGGATCGACCGTGGATTGGCAAAAGGCAAAGTCCATCATCACACGAGATTTCACTCGCAATTTATGTTTCGGACTACTTGATGGTGATCATTGAGCCTTGGAGATCACAATAGAGTCATTTCCAGCCAAAGTTAACGGATCGTCCGTGGCTTGGCAAAAGGGCAACTCGATCACCAAGTGAAATTTTGCTCTCAATTTCGGTTTTGCACGACTTGTGGGTGATCATTGAGCTTGGTGATTGTAATGGAATCATTTCCAGCCAATGTTACGATGGATTATCTGCAGATCGGCGCAAGAGTAACAACAAAATCACAGGAAATTTCGCCCTCAATTTACATTTCGGATGACTTGAGGGTGATCATTGAGCCGTGATGATTTAAATCGAGTCATTTCCAGCTAAAGTTAGGATGGATCGTCCGTTGTTTGGCGAAAGGAAAACTCCATCATCACGGGAAATTTTGCTCTCCATTAAGGCTTCAGATAGAGCCTTGCTGTTGACAATGGCGTCATCTCCAAGCAAAGTACGACGTATCAACCGTGGTTTGGCAAAAGGGCAAGTCCATCATCACAAGAGATGTCACTCTCAGTTTATGTTTCGGACTACTTGAGGGTGATCTTTGAGCCTTGATGATTATAGCAAAGTCATTTCCAGCCAAAGTTACGATGGATCGTCCGTAAATTGGCCTAAGGTAGGGCAGGCAATTCGTGACGGGCTGGCCCAGCCCAATAATACATAGGCCCATTAAGCTACAGCCTAGCCCAGCACACTCAATTTATCGGCCCGCCCAATAAGAGCATCAATCAATTAAATTTTCTCTCATACGAGGATGAGATATTGGTGAAATTTAAGTGAAACAAAAAAGATAATTTTAAAATAGAGGGTAAGTCGAGCCCCATAATCACACATTCTACAACTATCAACAAAAATGTATTTTAAGATTAATGAATGGGATTGAGATAAGGTTAGGATAGAAATACACACACTTTTTTTTAAAAAATATGGGCTAATGGGCCAGCCCGACCCTTATTCCATGGCCCAACCCTGCCCAATAAGACTTAGGCCTAATAAGCCTTGGCCCAGGCACGGTCTTATCGGGCCAGGCCCGCACCGGGCTATTGGGCTGGGCTGAAATTGTCAGCCGTAGCCCAAGGGCAACCACAAAATCACAGTAAGTTTCACCCTCCATTAACATTTCGGACGACTTGAGGGTGATCATTGAGCCTTGATGATTTCAATGGAGTCATTTCTAACGAAAGTTACGACAGATCGTCCATTGTTTGGGAAAAGCATAACTTCATCATCACGCAAAATTTCACTCTAAATTTATCCTTCGGATGGAGCCTTGGTTATCACAATGGAGTCATCTCCAGCCAAAGTTACGATGGATTGATCGTGGTTCAGCAAAAAGCCAAATCCATCATCACGGGAGATTTCGCTCTCAATCTATGTTTCGGACTACTTGAGGGTGATCATTGAGCCTTGGTGATCACAATGTAGTCATTTCCAGCCGAAGTTACAACGGATCATCCGTGGTTTGGGAAAAGGGCAACTCCATCATCAATGGAAATTTTGCTCTCAATTTGAGTTTCGCACGAGTTGTGGGTGATCATTGAGCTTGGTGATCACAATGGAATTAGTTCCAGCTAAAGTTACGACGGATCATCCGTAGATCAGCGCAAGCCCAACACATAATCACAGGAAATTTTGCCATCAATTTACATTTCAGATGACTTGAGGGTGATCATTGAGCACTAATGATTTCAATGGGGTCATTTCAAGCTAAAGTTACGACGGATTGTCCATTGTTTGGCAAAAGGATAACTCCATCATCACAGGAAATTTTGCTCTCAATTTATGCTTCGGATGGAGCTTTGATGATCCCAATGTAGTCATCTCCAACCAAAGTTACAATGGATCGACCATGGTTCGGCAAAAGGGCAAGTCCATCATCAAAGGAGATTTTGCTCTCAATTTAAATTTCAGACTATTTGAGGGTTATTATTGAGCTGTGGTGATCGCAATGGAGTCATTTCCAGCCGAAGTTATGATAGATTGTCCGTGGTTTGGCAAAAGGGCAACTCCATCATCAAGGGAAATTTCGCTCTCAATTTTGGTTTCGCAGGACTTGAGGTTGATCACTGAGCTTCATGGTCACAATGGAATCATTTCCAGCCAATTTTATGATGAATCGTCCATAGATAGTCCCAAGGGCAACCACAAAATCATCAGAAGTTTCACCCTTAATTTACATTTCAGATAACTTGAGTGTGATCATTGAGCCTTGATGATTTCAATGGAGTCATTTCCAGGTAAAGTTTTGACAGATTGTTTATTTATTTGGCAGAAGCATAACTCCATCATCACAGGAAATTTTGCTCTCAATTCACGCTTCGGACGAACCCTATGTGATCATAATGGAGTCTTCTCTATCCAAAGTTATGACAGATAGACTGTAGTTCGGCAAAAGGGCAAGTCCATCATCACGGGAGATTTCGCTCTCAATTTATGTTTTGGACTACTTTAGGGTGATCATTAAGCCTTGATGATCACAATGGAGTCATTTCTAGCCAAAGTTACGATGGATCGTCCGTGGTTCGGCAAATGGGCAACTCCATCATCAAGGGAAATTTTGCTCTAAATTTCGGTTTTGAATGAATTGTGGGTGATCATTGAACTTGGTGATCACATTGGAATATTTCTAGCCAAAGTTATGATGGATCGTCAGCAGATCAGCCCAAGGGCAACCACAAAATCAGAGGTAATTTGGCCCTCTAATGCGAATCTTACCAACATGTGGTAAAACCCGACAACAATATGTGGAAGAGAACCCCAAGATTTGCAATGAACAAGTTCCAAAGGTGAGTTTTGACCCACTACCTCGCCGGATAGGAACCAAAGCTATGGTTTGGAAAGGACGCCACACCCTGAGGATCGAAGTGATAAGTCCGGCTGTAGAACGCTACAAGAAACCTTGATAAGTTCTACGAGTCTTCTCAAGAACCAAGAAGAGTGAATTCCTAAGGAAATTATGTATTGAATAACAGAGAATTCTTAAAGTTTGTCCGACTACAGCCCTGACCTATAAATAGGCCAAAATTACAAGATATGTGAAATATTGTATCTTCAGATTGCCACCTATGTAATAGGCAACAAAAATATTCCAACTACTATGTAGGAAACAATGAAATATTACCCTAATATTCTGACTTAGAAAGGTCATATATTACTTAAAAATGTAATATTCATCTTTGACAAAAATTATTCATCTTTGACTGGAATCTTCGAAAACTTTAATCATGTTTACATATGTTGCTGGCACATGCAGACTTACTGCAGCATGCTTCGTTGAGTTCGCTTGAGTCCAAATTCCCCTAACCAGCCCGTTAAGATCTTCTCTAAACTTCTTGGCCCATGCCCACGTGATTGGCCCGTTTGGAACTCTAACACATTGCTCTTGATTTGCATCGTTCTCCCCCTCCTTCGAAGGATTTGTCCTCAAATCTTCATCTATATCAAATGGAGATAGATCAGTGACTTTAAAGCTTGCACTGACACCATACTCATATGGAAAATCCAACTTGTAGGCATTGTCATTTATTCGCTCTAGCACTTGGAAAGGTCTGTCACCCCACTTAGACCCGGCCATGGTTCAGGAACAGGGCGGTTCCAGTTCCGTGGCCCCCTGGAACGGGCCCTGTACCTTCCTTTGGATGGTTCAGGGGCGGTTAGGAACCGGTGGCCCAGAATCGGTGGTTTGGACCCTTGCCAGCTGGGGGCTGGGCAATTTTTTTTTTAATTTCTCTATGGCTCCGGTTTGGAACCGCTGGTTCCGGGCCGGTTCAGGTTTCGATTCGAAACCGGTGGTTCCTGTTTCTAAGGTAGCTAGTACTGGCCCTGATCCTCAGCCCTCACGGTTTGAGGACGGTTCCAAGTCGGTTCAGGGCCCAAACCGGCCCGTGGCCAGCACTAACCCCACTACCTTTTTCTCACTCAATAGACGGTGAGTTTCGAACGTCGTCTTTCAGGAAACCATTCCTTCCTCATGTGCAACCACACCCAATCCCCAGGTTCAAACACCACTTGTCTACTTCCTTTATTTGCTTGTTTGATGTATTGCTCAGTCCTCCTTTCTATTTTCAAAGGTTTCTTCTCATGGTTTTGCTTTACAAATTCAGCTTTCTTCTTTCCATCTAAGTTAGCACGTTCACTAAAAGGCAAAAGCAATAAATCCAAAGGTGCTAGTGGATTAAAACCATAAACAATCTCAAATGGTGAAAATTTGGTTGCAGAATGAACATTTCTATTGTAAGCAAATTCTACATGTGGCAAATAATCTTCCCATGATTTTCAAATTCTTCTTAATAATAGCATGCAACAAAGTAGATAACATCCTATTCACTACTTCGGTTTGACCATCCATTTGTGGATGACAAGTTGTAGAGTATAATAACTCGGTGCCTAGGCTTCCCCACAATATCTTCCAAAAGTGATAATACCATAGATGTTATATTTGAAGTACAATTTTAGAATTTAAACTTTAGCTAAAAGCATGCGTTCCACTATTATTTGTGTTTTTTTGCTGAATAATAATTATAAGTACTCTTTATCCATCCTCTAAGTTTATCTTGGTGTTTTTAGGGCTTCCTCAACAAAAAACGTGCCAACTAAGATATCAACGGAAACTTGTCGAGTCAGGAATCCAACACATCAAACCTGCACGATTTGGAGCTAAAATGAGGAAGTTATGGCCAAACAAAGTAAATTGTGTAGAACAATTTTAGTGCATCATGGTATGAATAGTGCTGCACCGCGTGAACTGAGTCAAAATGGTGGGACGCGAGGATTTCTTGTCCCACACTGACTACAACAAGTTTAGAGGAGGTAGAAATACCTTATAAATAGAGGGGCACACCTACAAGCAAAGGTGAAGATAGGGGTAGCTTTTCATAACAAAGCATACCCGAACAAGGTTTTTGGTGGATTAAAGTTACGAACCCGGGGCATCAAAACACGGGCCGTGGGTAGAAGAGCTAAGGAATTAAGCTCATAATCACTATTTGAGACCCCTTCTACTTTTTAGCTCCTTTCTCTTTATTTTGGTTTCGTAACTTTCAGTTCTATTGAATATGTATTGTAATATAATCATGTCCGACTAGTTTTACTGTCTAGAGTAGTAAGTGCATCTTAGTGTTTATTTCATCCATGTATTGAACTTCTATTTTTCGGATTTACGGAGGTGTTTTATTTTCCTTATGTTTACTGTATTTCATGCGTTTATTGATGTCTGGCCAACTTGATAAATTGATCTAAGGGACGATAAGGAAACACGAGCGTGAGAATCCCATAGCCTAAGTAAACATAGCCTAGGAATAATCATGCCGAGAGATAGATTAGTCATTCTAAGAGTTAGAAGAGACGTTTGAGAAGGCCCAAGAGGCAGCCATCACCCTAGGTATCCCGATACGATTATGAATATGACATTTGGTCCCTTAATTCTAACTGCCTAGAGATAGAGTGGGTTAGGATCATCCTAGGGATACATCCTAGTTACGACGAGAGTCAGAGTAGGTGACTTTCAAACCCATGGATAGGAGAAAAGAACGCTTGACTTGATCCGGTTAATTAAATCTAAGAGGATTGAAATAGACCTAAGTGAAATTGAATCCCTAGAATTGTTTTCTTGTCAAGTTTGTATAAAGCTATTTCTATTTTCTTTAGATTTTCTATTTTTACTTCTATTTATAGCTATTTCTGCACTCTCTCAACTATTGTGTGGTTTGGATTGGTACTTTGTGTTCTAAATTTGTGCTCGATAGGCTTTGATCCTCGTGGGAATGATACCCGCTCGTTGGGTTACTACTTGCGATCCGTCCTCTTGCGGGCTGATGGCACAAGTTTTTGGCACCGTTACTGGGATTAAAGTGTATCTATTGACCCGAATTGAAGCACTTGATTTCGACCAAACCAATTTACTTTTCTGTACTTTTCTCTTGTTGTAGTTCTCATTCCTTTTATTTGTAGTCTCTCAGTGTATGAGTAGGAGATCTCAACAAGACTTGCTACCGCATGATCTAGAAATAGAGTGAACTCTCATTCGGAGGAGGCGAGAGCAATCACTTGCAGAGATTTCATCTTCTCATAACATGGAGGACCAGCAAGACAATCCTGTGTTGTTATAATGATTTGTATGATGTGTTTATCCATTCCCGACTTAGAATCTTAAGTTTTAGGCCACTTCCCATACATTTATAGGTTAATTGCATAACTTTTCATTATTGGGATTCAAGTATTGTAAATGATAGGTTTTGGAGCTTTACATGTGGATGAGATACCGCTGGGAGTGTTTGATGTGCAGGGAAGGAAAGAACATGTGCAGAAAAATGAAGACATGTCTTATCCGATTAGTAATTTTCACAGGGAATTGCTCATATTCTACATATGAGAAATATGGAAAATAATATGTCATTGGAAAGCTTGTCGAGTCACGATTTCAACGCATCAAACGGATCATAAATCGGAGCAGAAATGAGGAAGTTATGGGTGAGAGAATAAAACTGCGCGTAGAATAGCGGCTGAGCCGAACACTGGGGCCCACCATCTCCGATCCCACACTGATTAAATCAACAATAGAGGCAGCATATTTGCTCTATATATAGAACTGCACCCCCCCCCCCTATAGGCAAAACATAGATACATATAGAAAAAAGTTGAAGAAGAGAAGAAGGGATCACAATAACAATTCGTGAAGTCGGGATCGAGAGATTCGGCTTCACCATCTAGAGTTTCTTCTCTCCCTTTTCTTCTTATTTTTATAATGTTGTCTTCTCCTCAAACTCTTGTATTTCCTTTTTGTATATTGAACTAAACCCCTAAATTCCTAGGGGGATCTGTGAAACCTTTTAAATGTCTTAAGTGAAGTTATTTTCTTTCATACATATGATTCTGTCGAGGTACACCCCCTTGGTGTTATTTATGCAATTTTGTATTTCATACTTTCTTTTGGTTTGATCACCCACAAGAGTGAACTTGAGACAGAGAGGAGCCTCGGGAGAGGGAATCGATGTCATGCTAGAAATTTCGTAGTCTAGGTTAGCTTATGCAGGAAGGTGAGGTTATTCGTGCAAGCGCATCGGAAGATGGTGAGCGCCCTAAATTGCCATTTAGGTTTGGTTTAGTTTGGCCTTTCAACATTAATTGCCTAGGAATAGAGTGGATTAGTGTCTTCTACTTAGGTACATTTGTATGATATCGGAAGGTGCATACGATGGAAGTGGGGAAATCGTAGAACCCTAGGTTAATAACATGACAGAATTAATTGTGTAAAAGAGGGATTCTTGCTTAAGACTCGAATTGGTGAAGTTGTGAACCCTAGGAGTGCTTCTTCAACTAATTTCTGTCTGTTTACTTTCTGTCTTTTTAATTATTTGCATTCTACTCAACTTATTCGATTGACTTGACTTAGAATTAGTTGTGCCAATTTTAGTGATTAGTAGAAGAGTCCTCATGGGAATGACACTCTATTCACTCTATATTACTTGTCTGCGATACGTATGCCTGCGTACATTATCCATAATCAATCACAACAAGGTTTTAGCATTGTTGCCGGGGACTTTTTTTCTTCTAACCTAAGACCAAGCAATTGTTCTTCGGCCAAGTTTTTTTTTACTTCACTTGTTTTCTCTTGTTGTTTGTTTAGGTGAGATTTTCCGTCTTGCATGCGAAGAAGAGACCAAAGAGAGCTACTTCAACCCGATCCGGAAATAGAACGAACCTTCGAAGAAAGCTAAGAGAGCAAGGGCAACCTCGAGAAGCCATGGAGCATGGGCAAGGAGGTAAAGTAGTGCCACAGTAAAGTCGGAAAACAATTAAGGAACATGCACAACCCCAATTTCTGAATCAATCAAGCATTGTAAAGCCACCAACACAAGCCCACACAGTCGAAATCAAACCATTGGTGATTCAGATGCTGCAAACCTCATGTTCTTTTGGAGGATCACCAAATGAAGACCACCATGTGCACCTAACAAAGTTTTTGGAGATATGTGACACTTTCCGATTCAATGGAGTCTCCCCCGAGTACATCTGCATGTCTCTTTTCTCTTTTTCTCTGAGGGACAAAGCAAAGTCATGGCTACTGTCACTCCTACCGAGCACTCTCAACACATGGCAGGCAATCGCTGAGAAGCTCTTGGCTCAATATTTTCCACCTTCCAAAACAATGAAGCTAAAGAATGACATTATGGCCTTCATGCAGCAACCATTAGAATCTTTCTACAAAGCATGGGATCGATTCAAGGAGCTGCAATGAGCATGCCCTCATCATGGCAGTGAGATTTGGACATTGGTATAGATTTTTTATAATGGTTTATTGGAAAACTATCGATCTTCTCTTGATGGTATTGCAGGTGGTTCGATCATGAACAAGTACCCCGAGGAAGCCTATGAATTGCTCGAGGAGATGGCACAAAATGGCTACCAATGGCCATCTGAGAGGACAATGGGGCGTGGAGCTGCTGGGATACATTCAATGGATGCTTTGTTCAAGGAGGTAACGTCATGGAAGAACCAAGGATCGGGGTGGGCACGGCTATGGAATCGCCGAGGAAGGAGCATCTATGAAATCGGTGCAAGAAATTCAAGAGACGACCAACTACATTGGAGGAAACCCAAGGAATAATCCGTACTCAAACACGTACAATCCGGGTTGGAGAAATCATCCCAACTTCTCCTATGCCAACAACAACAACAGGGCCAATCCATCACCGAGATTTCAATCAACTCAGAACCAACAACCTTCGGATCTTGATTGCCTCTCGAGATTAGAGGACACTCTTATCCAATTTATGAAATCTTTACAAGAGACATATGCCGCTGTTCAATTAAATTCTAATCAAATTGTTGTCTTGTAATCACAGATGTGCAATGTGGAGACTCAGATTGGGTAGCTGGCGCAAGCAATCAACTCCCAACCTAATGGAGTGCTTCTGAGCGATACGAAGATCAATCCCCGAGGTCAAGGGAATGAACGAGTAAAAGCCATCACCCTACGAAGCAGGAAGGAGCTATTGAGCACACGAGATGAGGCTAGACCGCAGTCCACGACCGCGGTACAAGAGGACCAAATAGAATTCGAGCTCAGTAGACCGCGGTCCAAGGTGAAGGCAGCTTTGACCCCCAAGCTAAGGCACCCCAAGACACCAACATTGACCGGCCTCAGACTAGTGGAGCTAAGGGCAACACATCAAAGCCCATTTGAACTTATCCACCTCTTCCCTTTCCACAAAGAGTGCAAAAGGAGAAAACGAAACATCAATTCCGTAAGTTCTCAGAAGTGTTTAAGAAGTTAATATTAATATTCCTTTTGCTAAAGCTTTGGAGCAGATGCCGAGCTACATAAAATTCATGAAAGAAATCATCTCGAAGAAGTGTAGGCTCGGTGACTATGAAACAATTGCATTGATCGAAGAGCGTAGTGCAATCCTACAACACAAGTTACCTCAAAAGCTGAAGGATCCAAGTAGTTTCACCATCCCTTGCACGATTGGAAAGGACTTTGAGGGTAAGGCATTGTGTGATCTTGGTGCTAGTATAAACTTGATGTCATACTCTATTTTTATGAAATTAGGCTTAGGAGAAGTGAAACCAACATCGGTAACACTTCATTTAGCTAATCGTTCACTTGCTTATTCTCATGGGATTATTGAAGATGGTCTTGTGAAAGTTGATAAATTCATATTTCCAGTTGACTTTGTGGTGCTTGATTTTGATGAGCATCGCAATATACCTATCATTCTTGGAAGACCATTTTTAGCAACTGGTCGTGCATTGATTGATGTACAAAAAGGAGAACTCACCATGAGAGTGAATGATCGAGAGGTTACATTTAATATTTATAGATCCATGAAATTCCCGAATGAATCTAATGAGCGTTTTTTCTATTGACATCATAAATGGGGTGACAAGCAAAGTTTTCAATGAGAGTCAACCTGAAGATGCACTAGAAGCAGCTTTGCAAGGATGATCTTACAAGGAGAATGGTGCAAGTCAGGAAGAAGCAATTCAAGCACTTGAGACACCACTCTCAATTACCAAGGAATTCAATCACTTCGAGCGCTTGGAGCTGTCTTCATCAACTCTCAAACCCTCTATCGAGAAGCCACCGGAACTAAAATTGAAACCTCTTCCTAGACACCTCAAGTATGTTTTTCTTGGTCCTTCTTCTACTCTTCCGGTTATTATTTCTTTTAATTTAACTAATGTGCAAGAAGAGAAACTCCTTCGTATTCTTCGGGAGCACAAAAAGGCTATAGGGTGGGCTATTGCCGATATTAGCCGGATAAGCCCATCTCTATGCATGCACAAGATCATCTTGGAAGAAAATTACAAGGAGTCAATCATAGGACAAAGAAAGTTGAATCCTTAATGAAAGAGATGGTGAAGAAGGAGATCATCAAGTGGCCAGATGCGGGAATAATCTTCCCGATTTCCGACAGCAAATGGGTAAGTCCGATCCAATACGTGCTGAAGAAAGGTGGGATGACAGTCGTAACAAATGAACGAAATGAGCTCACTCTCACAAGGATGGTGATTGGATGGGGAGTATGTATGGACTATAGGAAGCTCAACAAGGTGACTCATAAGGATCACTTTCCTCTCCCTTTCATTGATCAAATGCTTGATTGCCTAGCCGGTAAGGAATTCTTTCTATTTTCTTGATGGGTATTCTAGATATAATCAGATTGCTATCGCACCTTGAGATCAAGAAAAGACGACTTTCACTTGCCCATATGAGACTTTTGCATTTAGACATATGCCATTTGGATTATGCAATGCACCGGCTACTTTTCAACGTTGCATGATGGCCATATTTTCTGATCTGATTGAATAATGCATAGAGGTCTGTTAGGATTAGTGCCCTAAATCCAATCACATGCGATGTAATTGGACTAATCTTTATTCATGAAATAAAATTAAGGCATTTATTATTCATCATTCGCTGTGAATTTTTACCGATTATGATGAAACCCATAAATTAATGTATTGATTTTTGGACCATGATGAGATCATGCTAGTGAGACCTAAAATCTAATCAACCTTAATTTAAAATAGTTCCTAGTCATAGGATCGCTGAATAGGGGATCTGCGACCCAGTAAGACTAGCATACTCGTTGCATGCTCTATAGTAGAGGGTAACTGATCTCACAGTTACTTGTGAAGAGTCACTAATGTAAGAGTATGGGTGCTCATTATGGAATGAGTTCACTGAACTGACTCACTAGAGGAAGGCCTAATGGATTTCAAAATAAATGTCAATTGGCTAATCCTCAGGTGATAGTAGGTGTAAGTAATCCTTAGACCTGAGATTACCATGGTACCTCGTAATTGTTAAATTGTGATTTTTGGTCTATTCCTTAGCATGACTCTCTGAGACATGCGTAGGGTATTCTGGATCTAATGAGACTTTTACGGAGGTGGTGAGTAATCAATAAGGAATCGGTTACTCCGATTATAGGAGAGTATGTCCTATGTATTCTGCTTAGTATTGGCTCAGAAAATCTCTGGCCAGAGTAGTATGAAAGTTGGAAAGGAGTTTCCGATGTTTCATAATTGAGTCAAATACTTAAGAATTGAAAACATATGAATAAGTATTGGGGTTTGACATATAATCCATACCCTATCTCATTCGGGACATTGTATAATCGAAGGATTTAATTACACAAAAGCTAATCATCGAAGGGTGTTCGATCCTTAGATTGAAATCCTCACTATCCGGGTAGTCATGACACGTTGCTAGACGTCAATCTTGACTTGTGGGTCTATCCGGTTAAAAGTTAATCGAATTAACTCGTTAAAGAGTTTAATGAAATTAAAGTGGAATATAGTTAATGGACTCACTGCTGGCTTAGTGTGGAGCCCAATGGGTCACACACAATACAGGTTTTTCTCGTAACCAAAAATTTAATAGATTTAAATTTTGGAACGGGCTATTAAATTTTCGCTAGCACGAATTGAGCCCATAATGGTCACATCCCTTATCAGATAAGGCAATCTTGGAGTTATATATTTGATTAGATTTATAGAAATCTGATTATTTTTCTCGGTTAAATATGCACGTAAATTACCAAATTAGATTTGGTGAAATATGGAAAGATTTACATCTGATAATGATTTTCTTTGTAATCAAAGATATAGATCTAACCGGAATTAAACAACCATATCTCAATTGTTGCAATGTAATATTATTTACCAATTCATCCGCTATATATAATATCTCAGCCGAATATGCGATCTTTAAAAAAGGGCAATATTATATTAACAATATATATATATATATATATATAAGGGACGTGG
Source organism: Lagerstroemia speciosa (assembly GCA_037672795.1). Lineage (NCBI taxonomy): Eukaryota > Viridiplantae > Streptophyta > Magnoliopsida > Myrtales > Lythraceae > Lagerstroemia > Lagerstroemia speciosa. The sequence continues at coordinate 1,711,706 of CM075289.1, read as the reverse complement.
ATGTTAGTTTTGAGAGGTTGATGGCTTCGGGGTGCATTGTTTTTTCCTGGTGGTAGTGATTGATCTTTTTGCCGAAAAAAAACATATTCCACCTTTGTGAGAGTTAAGTGTGACCGATCATTGAGAAATTGTTTCTCAATTCTTACGAGAAAATTCTTGTGTGGATACCGTGGAGGGCGTGCACGTGTGCGTCTAATTAAAGGATCGACTCCAACAAGTTCGTGATCAAATTATTCAGTTCGTGCGGTCAACCCGAGGAATCAACACAAGAACCAATTCAGAGTTCTTGTAGGTATAATTTCTAAACATTCTCTTTATTTGTAATTCCGAATTACCTCGAAGTGATCCTGGATCGGGAATAAAATTTTAAAATTTATGTTTCCGCTGCGTAAAGATTCCCAACAAGGTCTTCATGGATGATTTTTCTATATTTGGTGAAACATTTGATCAATGTCTAGAAAAACTTGACCTTGTTTTGAAGACTGTGAGGACACTAACCTTATTCTTAATCGGAAAAAATGTCATTTTATGGTCAACAAAGGAATTGTGTTAGGTCACAAGATTTCAAAGCTTGGAATGGAGGTGGATCATGCCAAAGTAGAGATTATAGAGAAACCGCCACCTCCAACTTCAATCAAGGGAGTACGCAGGTTTTTGGGATATGCTGGATTTTATAGAAGGTTCATCAAAGATTTTTCAAAAATAGCTAAGCCATTTTGTAATCTACGTGAAAAGGATGTTCCATTTAACTTTGATGAAACATGTTTGCATGCTTTCAATGAATTAAAGACGAGGTTAGTCACTGCACTTATTCTAATTTCCCCTGATTGGTCTCTACCATTTGAACTAATGTGTGATGCTAGTGACTATGCCATCGGTGCTGCTCTTGGACAAAGGAAAGAGAGGATCTTCCACCCCATTTATTGTGCAAGTCATACCTTGGATGATGCTCAAGTGAACTACACCACCACGGAGAAAGAGCTCTTGGCGGTAGTTTATGCCTTCGATAAATTTCGACCATATCTCGTTGAAACTAAAGCTGTAGTTTTTGCAGATCATGCAGCGATCAAATATTTGATTTCAAAGAAGGATGCCAAGCCAAGGCTCATTCGATGGATGCTACTTCTCCAAGAATTCGCTTAGAAATTCGAGACGAGAAGGGTTCCGAGAATCAAGTAGCAGATCATCTATCTCGACTTGAGAATGAAGCAAGCCAAGAAGAGGGGGTAATTAACAATTTTTTTCCCAATAAATTTGTGCTATATATGACTCATGCTCCTTGGTATGCCGATTTTGTGAATTATTTGGTGTCTAATCACAATCCTCTTGAGTTTAATGCACGACAAAGAAAGAAATTTCTTCACGAGACTCGAAGGTATGTTTGGGACGAGCCATTTCTATTTAGGATATGTGTAGACCCCTTCTTGAGACGATGCATTCCCGAAGAAGAACAAAGAGAAATTTTGAAGGGATGCCATGATTTGCCATACGGTGGACACTATGGTGGACAAAAGATGACAATAAGGATACTTCAAGCAGGATTCTATTGGCCCACACTATTAAAGGATGCTCATACTTTTGCAGCTCGTTTTGATCAATACCAAAAGATAGGTAATATCTCAAAAAGGCATGAGATGCCCTTGAATAACATACATGAGGTAGAATTGTTTGATGTGTGGGGAATTGATTTCATAGGCCCTTTTCCTTCATCTTTCAATATTGATATATCCTGTTAGCAATTGATTATATTTCTAAGTGGGTAGAAACCGTTGCTTCCCCCACCAATAATGCTAATGTAGTCTTGAGGTTTTTGAAGAAATAGATCTTCACACGGTTCGAACCCCAAGGGCCATAATAAGTGACGAAGGTTCTCACTTCTACAACAAACAATTTGAAGCTCTCCTAGCCAAGTACGAACTGAGACATCGTGTAGCCCTTGCATGTCATCCACAAACTAACGGCTAAGCTAAAGTGCCAAACAGGGATGTCAAGAAGATTTTGGAAAAGACAGTGAATACGTCAAGGAAAGATTGGGCTCACAAACTTGATGATGCTCTTTGGGCATACAGAACGGCCTACAAGACCACAATCAACACAACTATGTACCATCTCATCTATGGGAAGGCCTGTCACTTGTTGCTGGAGCTTGAGCACAAATCATATTGGGCTCTTAAGAAGCTCAATTTTGATCTACAAGTTACCGGAGAAAGGAGACTCATTCAACTTCAAGAACTCGACGAGCTCTGACATCGATCCTATGAGAATTCAAGAATTTATAAGTAGAGGGTAAAGAAGTGGCATGACAAGAGAATACTGGTAAAGACTTTAAACCCAATCAATTGGTCCTTTTATATAATTCTCAGTTGAAACACTTTCCAGGAAAACTCAAGTCAAGATGGTCCAGTCCTTTCCGAGTGGTATGGGTGTTTCCGTATGGTGCGGTAGAATTAATGAATGAACATACACGGAACAAGTTCAAGGTGAATGACCAATGAATCAAGCTCTACCTTGGGGACTCCTCTACACAAGACGACCCAATTCAGACAACTAATGCACCACAAAGTCGGGCCAAACACTTTAAACGTGGCACTCCTTGGGAGGCAACCCAAGGTCAGAATAAGTTTTCATTTCCTCTTTAGCTACTTCATGCATTTTAGTTTATGATCACTATTTTCTTTTGATTAGTTTTCATTGCATTCAAGGAACCAGGAACAAATCGCTGACAAGCTCGGAATCCCCGTGGAACAATACCCATCCCCACCTCCCACAAGTGATGAAGATGCCCAAGAAAGGGAAGGGAATGGCTCCTCCAAAGAATGAGCTTCAACCTTCATGCAGCTCCACACTAACAAGGCAAGTTTCCTCTCCTACTCTTGTTGAACATTGAGGACAATGTTTTGTTTAGGTTTGGGGGTGGTGCAAACATGCAAACATATGCCCTGCTTGAGGGATTCTCTATTTAGTTGTTTGGCTTTCTCATGCATTTTGATATATGTTTTAGGATCAGGTTTGCATGTAGATAGTAGTTGCATAATAGGTATTTCTAGGTTGCATGGTGTGATTTGCTCTTACGTTTATGCATATAAAAAATCTTTTGAAAAACCGGTTGGTCCTTATTCTATGATAACTACTAATGGTTGAAGATTCGGAATATGATTGAAGTTGAGATTGCAATGAACTTAGGATATGTTTTTAGAAAGTTGTCTGGATGCCCAAACTTCATTATTTTCATGACACTCTTGTAATAGGGATAGCTTAAAATGACCCTTGAAATTGCTTGGTTGTATGGCTCACATGAGAATGGGCAAGAACATGATCCTAGATATCCTACAAAGGCAAATAGAGAGAGACATAATTTTGAAAAAGTGAAAAAGCATATGAAGTGCATAGTTATGAGCTTAAGGAAAAGATGTGCCAAGACTCTGAGCACCGTTGTACAGGCTTGAGGTGAATTTAGCGCAAAAAGCATATGCAATACGGCCCCGTAAGTGCTTGTAGTGGAAACTGTCCATTAGTTGAAGTTCGAGAATAGATCTGAAGGGGTATCTCAAAACCTAATGCCTTGGACCAACTAGGATGGGAGCCATTGGTAGATTCCTCGCTACATGGGCCTGGCTCTTGGACACGAAACTCAGAGTTGTACACCACAAGATAAAGAACAAAGTTAAAAGAAACAAGCAGAATTGTCAAAGGCAATGTCTAGGGAAGTGTTTGAGTCTTTTGATTGTTTGCTTGACTAACTTAGCTATTGATTGGGTGCTCGAACTATGTTAAGAGTGTTTTGCACTAACATTGCACAAGTGAGGGCTGAATGATTTTGAAAATTTGATGTCCTAAGGTAGAAGCATTCGAAGTGAAGGTTGTGTGACGAGTAAGAAGCCATTTCTAAGAAAGTTTTGGGACATATTTGGTTTAAATCTGTTGATTGCATGTTCTTATTTTTTGCCCGAGACGAGCAAAAGTCTAGGTTTGGGGGTGTGTTGATATAATGATTTGTATGATGTGTTTATCCATTCCCGACTTAGAATCTTAAGTTTTAGGCCACTTCCCATACATTTAGAGGTTAATTGCATAACTTTTCATTATTGGGATTGAAGTGTTGTAAATGATAGTTTTCAAAGTTTTACATGTGGATTAGATACTGCTGGGAGTGTTTGATGTGCAGAGAAGGAAAGAACATGTGCAGAAATATGAAGACATGTCTTATCCAATGTAGTAATATTTGCAGGGAATTTATCATATTCTGTATATTAGAAATATGGAAAATAATATATCATCGAAAAGTTTGTCGAGTCAAAATTCCAACACATTAAACAGATCATGAATCAGAGCAGAAACGAGGAAGTTATGACCAAAAGAGGAAAACTGTGCGCAGAATAGCGACTAAGCCGAACGCTGGGGCCCACCATCTCCGATCCCACACTGATTAAATCAACAATTGAGGCAGCATATTTGCTCTATATATAGAGCTGCACCCCCTATAAGTAATACATAGATACATATAGAAAAAAGTTGGAGAAGAGAAGAAGGGATCACAACAACAATTCGTGAAGTCGGGATCGAGAGATTCGGCTCACCATCTGGAGTTTCTTCTATCCCTTTTCTTCTTATTTTTATAATGTTGTCTTCTCTTCAAACTCCTATATTTCCTTTTTGTATGTTGAGGTTGGTTTAGTTTGGCTTTCAACATTAATTGCCTAGGAATAGAGTGGATTAGTGTCTTCCGCTTAGGTACCTTCGTATGACATCGGAAGGTGCGTACAATGGAAGTGGGGAAACCTTAGAACCCTAGGTGAATAACATGATAGAATTATTTGTGTGAAAGAGGGATTCTTGCTTAAGACTCGAATTGGTGAAGTTGTTAACCCTATGAGTGCTTCTTCAATTGATTTCTATCTGTTTACTTTCTGTCTTTTTAATTACTTGTATTCTACTCAACTTATTTGATTGACTTGGCTTAGAATTAGTTGTGCCAATTTTAGTGATTAGTAGAAGAGTCCTCATGGGAATGATACTCTATTCACCCTGTATTATTTGTCTATGACACGTATAATTGCGTGCATTATCCATAAAACTGACAACATCCTGCATTAAAGATGAGACACTATGTGAGACCGCGAACGGACAACTGATCGAGTATCGCCAAACCAGCTGTTCAAGCTCACACATTCGAGATAAGACTGACGATGCTCCAAATGATTCAAACAGCACGGTCATTTAGCGGCAGACCTAATGAGGACCCTCATGCCCATCTTGCTGTTTGTAATTATTTGTGTGACACTTTTAGACAAAATGGTGTTCCTCAAGATTATATCAAAATGACTTTGTTTCCTTTCTCTCTTAGGGACAAGGCAAGGACATGGCCGAGCTCATTCCCACCGGGACCCTCAACAGTTGGGACATCATTGTGGAGAAGTTTCTAACGAAGTATTTTCCACCCTCCAAGATGGCTAAGCTGAGGAGTGATATCACATCATTTAAGCAACATCCGATGGAAACCTTGTCGGAAGCATGGGAGTGCTACAAAGGCTTGTTGCATAATTGTCCACATCATGACCTTCTGATGTGGCAAGTGGTAAACACTTTTTATAATGGAATTTCTGATGCCTTGCAAACTTATATCAATGCTGCTGCAGGAGGCACAATGCTTGAGAAGACACCGGAGGAAGCATACGACCTCATCGAGGCACTAGCAACAAACGTGGTGTCGGAGTGAAACATGGCTCAAAAAGGGACAGCTAGAATTCTCTCGGTCAATGCCTTAACAGCCCTTTCAGCCAAGATGTATGCCTTAATGGCAACCATGAAGCCACAAGGAGTCAGAGCAACCTCGACGGTCTTCGAAGACTATCCGATGGAACCGGGCATGAGGAGGCAAATTTTGTGGGAAGCAACTTGATGAACAACCTGTATTCAAACACTTACAATCTGAGTTGGTGAAACCACCCCAACTTTTCATATGCTAACAACAGGCCAACTCAACCATTGAGGTCCCGACCGATGCAGAAGATAGCACTAAGTGACACCGAACGACTTACAAAACTTGAAAATGCTTTTCTTGAGCTTATGGTGGCTAACAAGAACACTAATGCTAGTGTACAATCCAACACTAATAGCATTCCTTACTTTGCAAGCACAAATCAAGAACATGGAAACTCAACTAGGACAAATTGCTCAAGTTGTTGGACTCCGGGCACAAGGATCACTTCCGAGCAACACTGAGAAAAATCCAAGGGGAGGCAGATCCGAGCACGTGAATGCTATCATGCTAAGAAGTGGGAAAAATGTATGATTTGATCTCAGCCAGCCCGATGTCAAAGTAGAAGAGAAGAACTCTCCAACTTATCGTGAAACTACGAAACATAACATGATGTCCCAAGAGTCCACCATGGTGGGAAGACATGCAACACTACGGTCCATAGATTGCAGCACTGCGGTGCCAAGGTTCCCAATAGCTAAAGCCACAGGGACACAGAGCAGACAGTAGGCACAGGAGACAGGCACACTGCGGTACCCACCAGCCACAGCAAGGTGGCCTGAGGCCAAAATGACCAGAATGCCACAACCAACTCCTGGGTAGAGAGTAGCAACCCACAGCCATCAAGAATGACCCGAGGAAAGGAAGACAACACCAACAAGTCTATACAGACATACACTCCATTACCATATCCACAAAGAGCAAGGCAGGATCAATCTGAGTTTCAATTTCATAAGTTTCTTGATACATTCCGTAAACTGCACATTAACATCCCTTTTGCAGAAGCATTGGAGCAAATGCCGAGCTATGCCAAGTTCATGAACGATATCCTTTCACGAAAGAGGAAGCTTGTCGATTACGAGACGGTTGCGCTAACAAAAGAGGCAAGTGCAATCCTTCAGAAAAAGCTTCCTCCAAAGCTCAGAGACCCGGTAGTTTCACAATCCCTTGTTCCATTGGTAAAAGCTTCGAAGGTAAGGCATTATGTGATTTGGGTGCTAGCATTAATCTCATGCCTTATACTATTTTCAAGGAACTAGGAGTAGGTGAGGTTAAGCCAACTATTGTAACACTGCAATTAGCTGATAGATCATTGGCTTATCCCGTAGGAATTATGAAGGATGTTCTAGTTAAACTAGACAAATTCATATTCCCTGTTGATTTCATTGTTTTGGATTATGATAAGGATAGGAACATCCCGATAATTTTGGGTCGCCCATTCTTGGTGACTGGCCGGGCACTAATCGATGTGCAGAAAAGAGAACTAACTATGTGTGTGAACGGCCAGGAAGTAACATTTAATGTTTATAATGCATTGAAACATCTTAGTGAGCCTGATGAAGTTCTCTCCATTAATGTATGTGAGTAGGTGACTAAGACAGCCATCCAAGAGATAACATCGGAGGATCCTCTCGAATTGGTTCTAACTGGGAAGTCACATTCAGATGATCAAGATCTGCAAGATCTCCTCAAGATATTGGAGTCCTGCCCCCTTCTACCATAGAATGTGTCATATTTCGAACCTTTGGAGGTTAGACCTAACTCTTTAAGGCCATCCATTCAAGAACCACTAGAACTGGAACTCAAGCCCTTACCAGAACATTTAAGGTATGCTTTCCTTGGCACTTCCTCCACACTTCCTGTTATTGTTGCATACTATTTAACATCAGTACAGGAAGAAAAACTCCTTCTAGTTCTTCGAGCCCACATAAGAGCAATTGGGTGGATGATAGCCGATATCGAAGGAATTAGCCCCTCGATATGCATGCACAAAATTTTGCTCAAAAAAATCACAAGGAGTCGATAGAAGGACAAAAAAGGCTTAATCCTGTCATGAAGGAGGTAGTTAAGAAAGAGATCCTGAAATGGCTCGATGCAGGTATAATCTTTCCTATCTCTGATAGTAAATGGGTAAGTCTAGTACAGTGTGTGCCTAAGAAAGGCGGAATGACAGTCATAGTTAATGAAGGTAATGAGTTGATTCCAACTAGAACTGTGACAGGATGGAGAATATGCATAGATTATTGCAAATTAAACAAGGCCACATGTAAGGATCATTTTCCACTTCCCTTTATTGATAAGATGCTTGACAGACTTGCAAGTGGGGAATATTTTTGTTTCTTAGATGGCTATTCAGGATATAACCAAATTGCTGTAACTCCTGAGGATCAAGAGAAAACCACCTTTGTGTGCCCTTATGGCACATTTGTGTTCAAGCAAATGAAATTTGGGCTATGTAATGCACTGGGCACTTTTCAACAATGCATGATGTCTATATTCTTTGATTTTATTGAAAAGTGCATAGAGGTTTTTATGGATGGTCTTTCCGTGTATGGCAACTCATTTGATGAATGTTTGGCTAATCTATCTCTTGTCCTTAAAAGATGTGAGGAAACTAACCTTATTTTAAGTTGGGAAAAATGCCATTTCATGTTAAAAGAAGGAATAGTTTTGGGACATAAAATTTCTATAAAGGGCATGGAGGTAGATAGGGCCAAAATTGCTTTAATTGAAAAGTTGCCACCACCAGCAAATGTCAAAGGCGTTAGGAGTTTCTTAGGACTTGCCGGTTGCTATTGAAGGTTTATCAAGGACTTTTCCAAAATAGCAAAACAACTGTGTAACTTCGTAGAAAAGGATGTCCCTTTTGTGTTTGATGATGACTGCTTGCAGGCATTTACTAATTGAAGGCAAGACTTGTTTCTGCACCCATTATAGTTACCCCTGACTGGTCTTTACCTTTTAAACTAATGTACGATGCAAGTGATTTTGCAGTAGGTGCGGCTCTTGGCCAAATGAGAAACAGAATTTTCCATCCTATATATTATGCAAGCATAACACTTGATGAGACTCAAGCCAACTACATAAGAACAGAGAAGGAGTTTCTTGCTGTAGTTTTTGCCTTTGATAAATTCCATTCACACCTGATTTGCACTAAAGGTGATATTTTTACTCATCATGCAACAATCAAGTATTTGATCTAGAAGAAGGATGCAAAATCGAGACTCATCCGCTGGGTCTTTCTTCTGCAAGAGTTTGACCTTGAGATTCGGGACCTAAAGGGATCAGAGAATCAAGCGGCAGATCACTTATCCCAACTTGTGAATAAGGAGTGCATGGACAAAGTGGTAATTAACAAGTTCTTCCCAGATGAACAAGTTTTTACCTTATCGTCTACTCCTTGGTTTGCTGATGTTGTGAATTATTTGGCTTCCTGATACATTCCATCTGGATTTAATGCTCAATAAAGGAAAAGATTTTTGAATGACTGCATGAAATATGTTTGGGATGAGCCATGTCTGTTTAGAGTACGGCTTGATCATATCTTAAGAAGATGTGTTTCAGATGATGAGCAGCTTGGCACATTGAAAAGTTGTCATGAATCTCCTTATGGAGGTCATTATGGGGTGCACAAAACTACTTGGAAAATACTAGCATCAGGATTTTATTGGCCAACTATCTTTCATGATGCTTTTGCTTACATATCAACTTGTGATAGATATTAAAGAGTAGGCAATATTTCCAAGCGTCATGATAAGCCATTGAATTTAATTCTCAAAGTTGAATTGTTTGATGTTTGGGGAATAGATTTCATAGCGCCATTTCCTTCATCATTTGGTAACCGTTACATACTGCTTGCAGTGGATTATGTTTCCAAATGGGTAGAAGCAATCGCCTCCCCCACATGTGATGTTAATGTTGTTCATAAGTTCTTGCAAACAAATATCTTCTCAAGATATGGAGCACCGAGAGCGGTTATCAGTGATGGCGGATCCCACTTCTGCAATAAATAGTTTGACAAGCTCATGGCCAAGTATGGAGTACGCCATAAAGTAGCCTTAGCATACCATCCTCAAACCAATGGATTGGCGGAGGTATCCAACTAGGAAACCAAAAGGATATTCAAAAGACAGTCAACACTTCCCAGAAGGATTGGGCTCACAAGCTTGATGATGCTTTGTGGGCATACCGGACAACATTCAAGACACCCTTAGGCACATCCCCGTACAACTTGGCTTTCGGCAAAGCATGTCAACTCTCAGTGGAGTTGGAGCACAAAGCATATTGGGTAATCAAGGCTCTCAACTTTGACTTGAAAAAAGCCGGTGAGAAAGGACTTCTTCAATTGCATGAATTTGATGAGTTTCGCCAACAAGTGTTCGAGAATCACCGTATCTATAAGGAAAACATGAAAACGTGGCATGATCGAAAAATCATGGTAAGAGAGTTCCATCTTGGACAACTTGTGTTATTATTTAATTCATGATTGAAGTTGTTTTCAGGAAAACTGAAATCAAGATGGTCGGGGCCGTTCCGAGTTAACCAAGTGTTACCATATGGTGTCCTCGAGCTAAAGAATGAAGCCACAAATGAAACATTCAAGGTCAATGTGCAAAAAGTCAAAGGATATTTAGGAGGTCCGATCAATCGAGGTGAGGCCTGGTCCACTTGAAGGATGCGTGTTATCAGAAAAGTCCGGCCACGGACTCGCTTGGTGGTGCTTCTTGGGAGGTAACCCAAGCTTGGTTTATTTACTTCAGCTTTGTTTGTTTGTTTGTTTGTTTAATTTTTAATTCTACACTTAAGAATAGTCTTCATTTCAAACTAGCATGCATTATCTACTTCCTCACACGAGCGAACACCGGCAAGAAGATGGTGAAGATGAGGAAGTGGAGGCTTCGTCAACTAGAAGGCCATTCCATTGACTTTGACACAAGAGGAGCATTTGTTAACCCTTTCTCTTCACTTTTCTTAACATTGAGGACAATGTTTAGTTTTTTTTTTTTTTTGGGGGGGGGGGAATAAAGCTCGAAAATTTAGATGGTGCACCACAATTGCTTGCTTGCATGCATTTGCATGACATATAGCTCATAGGGTGTTAGATAATTGCACATTTAATTCATCTTGCATTTGTTTCGAAAAATATGAAAATGGAAAAATAATTATGTTTTTGATGGATAGGAATGCTTGCAAGGTGTGAGTAGGGAACTTGAGTTGATCCTTGTTCTGTGATGATAACTAATGGCTAGTGTGATTACTTGACTCTAGGTGGAATTGTGACAATTCTTGTGATGATTTTCAACCCCAATTAATTGTACACGAACCTTACATCTAGATCTTAAATCAAGGGCAGTAAGTGTCATTTGAGGAAATGCTTTTGCAAAAGTGTGTTAGGCTAAAAGTGAGTATATAAGGAAAGATGTGCTAAGGCTTTGATTACCTCTGTTCGGGTTTGAGCCCAAATTGATGCACTAAGTGTGCTGGCAATACGGCCCGGCATGTACTTGTGGGGAAGTATCTATTCATTCGACTGGCTCATCAAAAGTGTGTGAGTAAATTACAAAGTCAGTGGAGGTGCGGGCCCTTGAAAGTCATGCACCACCCAAGTAGGGGTTATTTGCTAAGTGCAAATATGGAAAAAAAAAAAAAAAGAGAGCAAAACTATGAGATCATGCAGTGAACTAATAGCTAGACACATATTTGCTTGAGTATTTCCTTATGCTGCACAACAATAAGGTCAAGACTTAGGGCTAAGTGTAAGGGATTGCACGACACTACACGGGCTGAAATGAAATCATGACGTTTGGATCATTGAAACTCAAGGTTAAGTAGGAAACACTGTCCTATTTGAGAACTTTAAGGGAAAGTCTTGAAAGTACCGAAAACAAATTATGAGCATTGCTACCAATTGAATAAGTGAAGGTGCATGTTTAACTTTTGAATTGTTATGCTTAAAGCTCTGCCCGAGGACGAGCAAAAGTTTAGGTTTGGGGGTGTGATAATACCATAGATGTTATATTTCAAGTACACTTTCAGAGCTTAAACTTTAGCTAAAAATGTGTTCCACTATTATTTATGTTGTTTTTGTTGAAATATGATTATATGTACTCTTTATCGATCCTCTAAATTTATCTGGGCATTTGTAGGGCTTCCTCAACAGAAAACATGCCAAATAAGATATCAACAGAAAGCTTGTCAAGTAGAAATCTAACCCATCAAACTGTGCATGATTTGAAGCTAAAATGGGGAAGTTATGTTCAAACAAAGTAAAACTGCGCAGAACAGTTTCAGTGCACCGCAGTATGAACAGGGCTGCACCACATGAACTGAGTCAAAATGGTGGGACACGGGATTTCTTATCCCACACTGACCACAACAAGTTTAGAGGAGGTAGAAATACTTTATAAATCAAGGGGCACACCCACAAGCAAGGGTGAAGATAGGGGTAGCTTTTCATAACAAAGCAAACCCAGACAAGATTTTTGGCGGATTAAAGTTATGAACCCGGGGTGTCAGAACACGGGACGTAGGTAAAAGACTAAGGAATGAAGCTCACAATCACTGTTTGAGACCTCTTCTACCTTTAGCTCCTTTCTCTTTAGTTTGGTTTTGTAACTTTCAGTTTCGATGAATATGTATTGTAATATAATCATGTTTGGCTAGTTTTACTGTCTAGCGTAGCAAGTGGATCTTAGTGTTCATTTCATCCTCTTATTGAACTTCTATTTCTCAGATTTACAAAGGTGTTCTATTTCCCTTATGTTTACTTTATTTCATGCGTTTATTGATATCTGGCCAACTCGATAAATCCATCTAAGGGACGGTGAGGAAACACGAGAGTGAGAATCCCGTAGCCTAAGTAAACATAGCCCAGGAATAATCATACCAAGAGGTAGATTGGTCATTCCAAGAGTTAAAAGAGACGTTTGAGAAGGCCTGAGAAGTAGCCATCACCCTAGGTATCCCGATACGGTTAGGAACATGACATTTGGTCCCTTAATTCTAACTACCTAGAGATAGGGTGGGTTAGGATCATCCTAGGGATACATCCTAGTTATGATGAGAGTTGGATTAGGTGACTTTCGAACCCATGGATAGGAGAAAAGAACGCTTGACTTGATCCGGTTAATTAAGTCCAAGAGGATTGAAATAGACCTAAGTGAAACTAAATCCCCAGAATTGTTTTCTTGTCAAGTTCGTATAAAGCTATTTTTGTTTTCTTTGGATTGTCTGTTTTTACTTCTATTTCTAGCTATTTCTACATTCTCTCAACTATTGTGTGGTTTGGCTTGGTACTTCGTGTTCTAAATTCGTGCTCGATAGGCTTTGATCCTCGTGGGAACGATACCTGCTTGCTGGGTTACTACATGAGATTGGTCCTCTTGCGAGCTGATAGCATAACAAAAAGTAGCTCAAAAACTTTGCATCTCTATCTAAAACAATGCTTTTAGGCATGCCATACAACCTAACAATCTCCTTGAAAAATAAATTAGCTATATGAGATGCATCATTAGTCTTATGACATGCAATGAAATGTGCTATTTTAGAGAATCTATCAACACTTTGACTCCCTTATTTAAGAGATTGCAACTTTTTATGCAACTCTCGGTAATAATAGCCTAGAACGAACCACTTTCTCATCACCGCTTTCATGTCCTACCATGTTTCAACCGGACGTTCTCTATTCCATTTCCTGATCAAAACAAGCTGGTCCCACCATGTAATAGCATAATCAGAAAACTCAATGACAACAAGTTTTACCTTCTTTGCTTCGGTATAGCGGTGGCAATCAAGTATGAACTCCATCTTCTTCTCCCACTTAATGTATGCTTCTGGATCAGATTTGCCTTCGAAAGATGGAATCTGCATCTTGATGCTACCCAAATTATTATCTTCTCGATTCCTAACTTCTCCATTTCGATGCCCGAACTTGCCCCGTCACATGTACGGTTCTTCTAACTCCGCATCATCCTCCTTATCTCCCCATGGAACACGTCATCCATGTTGCCTATTATTGTCGCTTTGTCGTGGCTCACTCGATATTCTGTCTTCCACTTGATCCAACCTATCTTGAATCGGCTCCAATTCGAGTCGCATCATCTGCCTCATCTCCCCTAACAATGCTTCCATTTGAAGATTTGGGGTGGTAATTTGTTGAACTTCTTTTGAGGTGTATGTTTCTCGATGTTGAGCCATGTATAGAATCTATAACCAGGTTAGTATAAATATAGAAAAAGGACCTCACCTCGCTCCCTCACGTGTTTCACTGGAAAGATGATTCACTTAATTCACTCGTATTTCTCTCAAATATTAGACTTTTACCCTCTAATATGCTCACCACTCTAGCCTTTTTCCACTCATATTGCCTTCTTTAGCTCTTAATCAGACTCAAGAAACTAACCAAGAAACTTGCAGCAACCCAAGTATGAATCCAATCAAAACATATTACAAGGATCCTTAGGGTGAAGAGTCAAGGAAATAGATGAGTAGGAATCTTAAACATAAGAATGATGGAAAAGGAATGATTCTAAGCAATAAAACTAGGTGGATTTATGATTGATGAGTTGATGCTAAGACAGTATGATATCTTCTTCACTTCCCTTGATTTCATTCTTTCTACTTTTGGTTTCTTTCTTTCTTTCTTTCTTTCTTTCTTTTTGCTGCTAATACTTTTTTTTCTTTTTTTGCATGAATTTTTTTCCTTTTTCCTTTTTTTCATTTTTTTCATTTTTTCATTTTTATGCTAGAAAACTGAAGAATGAACTAAGAAAAGAAAGGATAGATTTCAACAAAAACGAAGAAGAAAATATTGAAAAAGGATAGATAAAACCTGTCTTGGAACCAAAGCTCTGATACCAACTGATGCGAACCTTACCAACACGCGGCAAAACCCGACAACAATTTATGGAAGAGAACCCCAAGATCTGCAAAGAACAAGTTCCGAAGGCTAGCTGTGACCCACTATCTCGCGAGATAGGAACCGAAGCTACGGTTTGGAAAGGATGCCACACCCCGAGGATCGAAGTGATAAGGCCGGTTGTAGAACACCACAGGAAACCTTGATAAGTTCTACGAGTCTTCTCAAGAACCAAGAAGAGCAAATACCTCACTAAATTATGTATTGAATAACGAAGAAGTCTTAAAATTCGTCCAACGTCAGCCCTGACCTATAAATAAGCCAAGATTATAAGATATGCGAAATATTGTATCTTCATATTACCTCCTACATAATAGGCAATAGAAATATTCCAACTACTCTACAGGAAACAATGAACTATTACCCTAATATTCTGACTTAGAAATGTAACTAACATCTTTGACCAGAATTGTTCATCTTTGACTAGAGTTTTCGAAAAGTTCAATCATGTTGACATATGTTGTCGGCGCATGTAGACTTGCTTTAGCATGTTTCGTTGAGTTCGCTTGAGTCCAAATTCCCCGAACCAACCCGTTAAGATCTTCTCTAAACTTCTTGGCCCGTACCCTTGTGATTGGCCCGTTTGGAACTCTAATCGGATCTACTGCACCATGCTCTTGATTTGCATCCCCTTGAATTTACATTACGAACGACTTGAGGGTGATCATTGAGCCTTGATAATTTCAATAGAGTCATTTACAGCTAAAGTTATGATGGATCGTCCATTGTTTGGCAAAAGGATAATTCCCTCATCACAGGAAATTTTGCTCTCAATTTACGCTTCGGACGGAGCCCTGGTGATCAAAATGGAGTCATCTCTAGCCAAAGTTACGAGGAATCGACTGTAGTTTAGCAAAAGGGCAAGTCCATCATCACTGTAGATGTCGCTCGCAATTTATGTTTCGGACAACTTGATGGTGATCATTGAGCCTTGCTGGTCACAATGGGATCATTTCCAGCCAAAGTTACGATGGATCATCCATGGTTCGGCAAAAGGGCAACTCCATCATCAAGGGAAATTTTGCTCTCTATTTCAGTTTCGCAAGAGTTGAGGGTGATCTTTGAGCTTGGATCGCAATGGAAACATTTCCAGCCAAAGTTATGATGGATCGTCCATAGATCGGCCCAAGAGCAACCACAAAATCACAGGAACTTTCGCCCTTAATTTACATTTCGGACGACTTGAGGGTGATCATTGAGTCTTGATGATTTCAATGGAGTCATTTCCTACTAAACTTACAACGGATCGTCTGTTGTTTGGCAAAATGAGAGCTCCGTCATCACGGAAAATTTCCCTCTCAATTTATGCTTCGGACGAAGCCTTGGTGATCACAATGATGCCATTTCAAGCCACAGTTACGATGGATCGATCGTGGTCCAACAAAAGGGCAAGTCCATCATCACGGGTGATTTCGCTCTCGATTTACGTTTCGGACTACTTGAGAGTGATCATTGAGCCTTGGTGACCACAATGGAGTCATTTTTAGCCAAAGTTACGGGGGATCGTCCGTGGTTCGGCAAAAGGGCAGCTCCATCATCAAGGGACATTTTGCTCTCAATTTTGATTTCGCAAAACTTGAGGGGGATCATTGAGCTTGGTGATCAAAATGGAATCATTTCCGGCCAAAGTTACGATGGGTTGTCCGTAGATTGGCCCAAGGGCAACTACAAAATCACAGGAAGTTTCGCCCTCAATTTACATTTCGGACGAGTTGAGGGTGATATTGAACCTTGATGATTTCAATGGAGTCATTTCCAGCTAAA
This sequence comes from Lagerstroemia speciosa, assembly GCA_037672795.1. NCBI lineage: Eukaryota > Viridiplantae > Streptophyta > Magnoliopsida > Myrtales > Lythraceae > Lagerstroemia > Lagerstroemia speciosa. The sequence goes on along the minus strand of CM075289.1, from coordinate 1,695,267 downwards.
GTTACGAAGGATCGTCTGTTGTTTGGCAAAAGGATAACTCCATCATCATGGGAAATTTCACTCTCAATTTATGCTTTGGACGGAGCCTTGGTGATCACAATGGAGTCATCTCCAGCCAAAGTTACGACGGATCGACTGTAGCTCGGCAAAAGGGTAAGTCCATCATCACGGGAGATTTTGCTCTCAATTTATGTTTCGGACTACTTGAGGGTGATCATTAAGCCTTGTTGATCACAATGGAGTCATTTCCAGCCAAAGTTACGACGGATCATCCCTACTTCGACAAAAGGGCAACTCCATCATCAAGGGAAATTTTGCTCTCAATTTCAGTTTCGCATGAGTTGTGGGTGATCATTGAGCTTGGTGATCATAATGGAATCATTTCCACCCAAAGTTACGATGGATCGACCGTGGTTCGGCAAAAGGGAAAATTCGTCATCACTGTAGATGCCGCTCTCAATTTATGTTTCGGACTACTTGGGGGTGATCATTGAGCCTTGGCCATCACATTGGAGTCATTTCCAGCCAATGTTATGATAGATCGACCATGGTTCAGCAAAAGGGCAACTACATGATCAAGGGAAATTTTGCCCTTAATTTCAGTTTTGCACGAGTTGAGGGTGATCATTGAGCTTGGTGATCGCAATGCAATCTTTTCCAGCCAAAGTTACGATGGATCATCCGTAGATCAGCCCAAGGGCAGAAACAAAATCACAGGAAATTTCGGCATCATTTTACATTTCGGACGACTTGAGGATGATGATTGAGCCTTGATGATTTCAATGGAGTCATTTCCAGCTAATGTCACGATGGACCGTCCGTTTTTTGGCAAAAGGGCAACTCCATCATCAAGGGATATTTCGTTCTCAATTTCGGTTTTGCACCACTTGAGGGTGATCATTGAGCTTGGTAATTGCAATGGAATCATTTCCGACCAAAGTTACGGTGGATTATCTATAGATCCGCCAAAGGGCAACCAAAGAATCACAGGAACTTTCACCCTCAATTTGCATTTTGGACGACTTGAGGGTGATCATTGAGACTTGATGATTTCAATGGAGTCATTCCTAGCTAAAGTTACGACGGATCATCTGCTCTTTGGCAAAAGGATAACTCCGTCATCACAGGAAATTTCACCCTCAATTTATGCTTTGGGTGGAGCCTTGGTGATCACAATGGAGTCATCTCCAGCCAATGTTACGACAGATCGACCGTGGTTCAGCAAAAAGGCAAGTCCATCATCCCGGGAGGCTTCGCTCTCACTTTATGTTTCGAACTACTTGAGGGTGATCATTGAGCCTTGGTGATCACAATGGAGTCATTTCCAGCCAAAGTTACGGTGAATCATCTGTGGTTCGGCAAAGGGGCAACTCTATCATCAAGGGCAATTTTGCTCTCAATTTCGATTTTGCATGAGTTGATGGTGATCATTGAGCTTGGTGATCACAATGGAATCATTTCCACCAAAAGATACAGTGGATCCTCCGCAGATCTGCCCAAGGGCAGCCACAATATCACGGGAAATTTCACCCTCAATGTACATTGCAGATGAGTTGAGGGTGATCATTGAGCCTTGATGATTTCGGTGGAGTTAGTTCCAGCCAACGTTACGATGGATCATCCATTCTTTGGCAAGAGGATAACTCCATCGTCACGGAAAATTTTGCTCTCAATCTAATTGTCGGACAGAGCCTTGGTGATCACAATGGAGTCATCTCCAGCCAAAGTTACGACAGATCGACTGTGGTTTGGCAAATGGCAAGTCCATCATCAATGTAGATGTCGCTCCCAATTTATGTTTGGGACTACTTGAGGGTGATCATTGAGCCTTGGTTGTCACAATGGAGTCATTTCCAGCCAACGTTATGACATGTCTTCCATGGCTCGGCAATAGGGCAACTCCATCATCAAGGGAAATTTTGCTCTCCATTTCGGTTTCGCACGAGTTGAGGATGATCATTGAGTTTGGTGATCGCAATGGAATCATTTCCAACCAAAGTTACGATGGATCGTCTACAATTTCGCCCATGGGCAACCACAAAAATCAGAGGAAATTTCACCGTCAATTTACATTTCGGACGACTTGAGGGTGATCATTGAGCTTGATGATTTCAAGGGAGTCATTTCCAGCTAAAGTTACGATAGATCATCCATTGTTTGGCAAAAGAAGAACTCCATCATCACGGGAAATTTCGCTCTTAATTTATGCTTCGGGCGGAGCCTTGGTGGTCACAATGGAGTCATCACCAACCAAAGTTACGACAGATCAACTGTGTTTCGCAAAAGCGCAAGGCCATTATCACGGGAGATTTCGCTCTCACTTTATATTTCGAACTACTTGAGGGTGATGATTGGGCCTTGGTGATCACAATGGAGTCATTTTCGGCTAAAGTTACAATGGATCGTCCATTGTTTGGCAAAAGGATAACTCCGTCATCACGTGAAATTTTGTTGTTAATTTACGCTTTGGTTGAACCCTTGGTGATCACAATGGAGTCTTCTCCAGTGAAAGTTACGATGGATCGGTTGTGGTTCGGCAAAAGGGCAAGTCCATCATCACGGGCAATGTCTCTCTCAATTTATGTTTTGGACTACTTGATGCGAACCTCGCCAACACCGTGATGAGACCCAATATCAAGTATGATAAGAACCTCACCAACACGTGACGAAACCCGTATATGACTAAGGTCTCCAGGAAACGTGTCCTTGTCAAGCTCGAAAGGTGGAACCTTGACCCATTACCTATAAAGAGGTAAGAACCTTGGTATAGTGAAGACGCCACAATCAACTATGGAAGGGTTGATTGATAAGTCGAGGATGAACGCCACGGAATGCTCCGATAAGTTCAAATAGTTCTTCAAAGAACCAAAGAGAAAAAAAAAAATCTCACACTTAATTGATGAATAAACTGATCCAAATTCGTCCAAAGCAAGCACCAGCCTTTAAATAGGCCAAAGTGCAATATTACATCAAAAATAACATTCCTGAATGGTTCTCATGGGATAGGAAACTAATTAGAAAGCAAATCTAAGTGTTTCCTCAGGGAAATTACAAAATATTACCAATATCTTCAGAACTAAATAAAGGGGAAGGTAACATATTCTACTTGCTAAAAGAGGAAAGTGATATATTATTGTAGATAACTTACAATATATCAGCATTAAGTTGTGCTTCTCTTGCCTCTTTAGTTCTCTCAACTTCCTTTCTTGATGATATTCTTCCTCATTATATCTAGTTGAGATATATTTCTTCAAATACTTTCCCTCTTGACATTCAGCTGAAATATGTTTCTTGAATCACTTATACTCTTGACATTCAGTCGTCACTTGTATGCATATTCATGTTCTTCATTTCATCTCACTTGAGCTTCTCGTCATTGGACCTTGAAAGACTATGATTTCATTATTCCTGCTCGTATCTTGGATCACATCACTACTTGAGGGTGATCATTGAGCCTTGGTGATCACAATGGAGTCATTTCCAGCCAAAGTTACGATGGATCGTCAGTGGTTCGGCGAAAGGGGAGCTCCATCATCAAGGGTAATTTGGCTCTCAATTTCGGTTTCGAACAAGTTGAGGGTGATCATTGAACTTGGTGATTGCAATGGAATCATTTCTAGCCAAAGTTACGATGGATCGTCCGTAGATCAACCCAAGGGCAACTACAAAATCATGGCAAGTTTCGCCCTCAATTTACTTTTTGGAAAACTTGAGGGTGATCATTGAGCCTTGATGATTTCAATGGAGTCATTTCCAGCTAAACTTACGACGGATTGCCCATTCTTTGGCAAAAGGATAACTCCGCCATCACGGGAAATTTTGCTCTCAATTTATGCTTTGGGCGGAGCCTTGGTGATCGCAATGGAGTCATCTCCAGCCAACGTTACGATGGATCGACCGTGGTTTGACAAAAGGGCAAGTTCATCATCACTGTAGATGTCGCTCTCAATTGATGTTTCAGACTACTTTGGGGTGATCATTGAGCCTTGATTATCACAATGGAATCGTTTCTAGCCAATGTTACGACAAATTGTCCATGGCTCGGCAAAGGGGCAACTCTATCATCAAGCATCATTTCGATCTCAATTTCAGTTTCGCACGACTTCAGGGTGATCATTGAGCTTGATGATCGCAATGGCATCATTTCCAGCCAAAGGTACATTGGATCGGCCGTAGATCGGCCCAAGGGCAACCGCAAAATCACAGGAAGTTTCACCGTCAATTTACATTTTGGACGACTTGAGAGTGATCATTGAGGCTTGACAATTTCAATGGAGTCTTCTTTGGCTAAAGTTACGAAGGATCATCCATTGTTTGGCAAAAGGATAACTCCATCATCACGGGAAATTTCGCTCTCAATTTACGCTTCGGGCGGAGCCTCGGTAAACACAATGGAGTCATCTCTAGCCAAAGTTAAGGCGGATCGACCGTGGTTCGGCAAAAGGGCAAGTACATCATCATGGGAGATTACGCTTTGGACAGACCCCGTCATCAGGCGAAAGTTACCGCGAATCGACTGTGACTCAGCTAATGGGCAAGTCCATCATCAGGGGAGATATCGCTCTAAATTTACGTTTTGGACTACTTGAGGGTGATCACAGTGGAGTCATTTCCAACTAAAGTTATAGTGGATCGACCATTGTTTGGCAAGAGGATAACTCCATCATCACGGGAAATTTTGCTCTCAGTTTACGCTTTGGGCGGAGCCTCGGTGAACACAATGGAGTCATCTCTAGCCAAAGTTAAGGTGGATCGACCGTGGTTCAGCAAAAGGGCAAGAACATCATCATGGGAGATTACGCTTCGGACGGACCACATCGTCACGCGAAAGTTATCACGAATCAACTGTGACTCAGCTAATGGGCGAGTCCATCATCACGGGAGATATCGCTCTAAATTTACGTTTTGGATTACTTGAGGGTGATCATTGAGCCTTGGTGATCACAGCGGAGTCATTTCCAGCTAAAGTTATAGTGGATCGACCATTGTTTGGCGAAAGGATAACTCCGTCATCACGGGAAATCTCACTCCCAATTTGCAATTCGGGCAGAGCCTTGGAGGTCACAATGAAGTCATCTCTAGCAAAAGTTACGACGATCAACCATGGTTCGGCTAAAAGGCAAGTTCATCACGGGGGATTTCGCTCCCACTTTATGCTTCGGGCTACTTGAGGGTTATCATTGAGCCTTGGTGATCACAATGGAGTCATTTCCACCCAAAGTTACGACGAATTGTCCGCGGTTCAGTGAAAGGGCAACTACATCATCAGGGGAAATTTTGCTCTCAATTTCAATTTCGCACGAGTTGATGGCGATCATTGAGGTTGTTCATCACAATGGAATCGCTTCCACCCAAAGTTACAATCATCGTCCGCAGATCAACCCAAGGGCGACCACAAAATCCCAGGAATTTCACCTTCAATTTACATTACAGATGACTTGAGAGTGATCATCGAGCCCTGATGATTTCAATGGAGTCATTTCCAACTAAAGTTACGACGGATCATCCGTTGTTTGGCAAAAGGATAGCTTCGTCATCATGGAAAATTTCACTCTTAATTTAATCTTCAGACGTAGCCTTGGTGATCACAATGGAATCATCTCCAGCCAAAGTTATGACGGATCGACCGTGGTTCGGCAAAAGGGCAAGTCCATCATCACTGTAGATGTCGTTCTAAATTTATGTTTCAAACTAATTGATGGTGATCATTGAGCCTTGATTATCAGAATGGAATCATGTCCAGCCTATGTTATGACAAATCATCCGTGGCTCGACAAGGGGCAACTCTATCATCAAGGGACATTTCGCTTTCAATTTCGGTTTCGCACGACTTGAGGGCGATCATTGAGCTTGGTGATCACAATGAAATCATTTCCAGCGAATGATGTGTTGTCCGCAGATCAGCCAAAGGGCCATCGCAAAATCACAGGAAGTTTCGCCCTCAATTTACATTTTGGACGATTTGAGAATGGCCATTAAGCCTTTATGATTTCAATGGAGTCTTTTCTAACTAAAGTTATGAAGGATCGTCGGCTGTTTGGCAAAAGGATAACTCCGTCATCACGGGAAATTTCACTCTCAATTTCTGCTTCGGGCGGAGCCTTGGTGATCACAAGGGAGTCATCTCCCAGCAAAGTTACAGTAGACCGACCGTGGTTCGGCAAAAGGGCAAGTCCATCATCATGGGAGATTTCGCTCTCAATTTATGATTCAGACTGCTTGAGGGTGATCATTGAGCCTTGGAGATACAATGGAATCATTTCCAGTCAAAGTTACGATGGATAGTCCGTGGTTCGGTAAAGGGGCAACTCTATCATCAAGGGACATTTCACTCTCAATTTCGATTTCGCACGACTTGAGGGTGATCATTGAGCTTGGTGATCGTAATGGAATTAGTTCCAGCAGAAGTCACGATGGATCATTTGTAAATTGGCCCATGGGCAACCACAAAATCATAGGAAGTTTCACCCTCAATATATATTTCGAATGACTTGAGGGTGATCATTGAGCCCTAATGATTTCAAGGGAGTCATTTCAAGGTAAAGTTATGACAGATCGTCCGTTGTCTAGCAAAAGGATAACTCCGTCGTCACGGGAAATTTTGCTCTCAATTTACGCTTCTGCCAGAGCCTTGGTGATTACAATGGAGTCATCTCCAACTAAAGTAACATCGACCATGGTTCGGTAAAAGGACAAGTCCATCATCACGGGAGATTTCGTTCTCAATTTATGATTCAGACTACTTGAGGGTGATGATTGAGCCTCGGTGATCTGAATGGAGTTATTTCTAGCCAAAGTTACGATGGATCGTTTGCAAACCAGCCCAAGGGCAACCACAAAATCACAAGAATTTCGCCCACAACTTACATTTCGGATGACTTCAGGGTGATCATTGAGTCTTGATGATTTCAATTGAGCAATTTCCAGCTAAACTTACGATTGATCGTCCGTTGTTTGGCAAAAGGATAACTCCTGCATCACATAAAATTTCGCTCTTAATTTACGCTTCGGAAGGAGCCTTGGTGATCACAATGCAGGCATCCACTGCCACAGTTATGACAGATCGACCGTGGTTTGGCAAACAGGCAAGTCCATCATCTTGGGAGATTTTGCTCTGAATTTACATTTCAAACTACTTGAGGGTGATCATTGAGCCTTGGTAATCATAATGGAGTCACCTCCAGCCAAAGTTATGACGGATCGACTGTGCTTCGGCAAAAGGGCAAGTCCATCATCACGGGAGATTTCGCTATCAATTCATGTTTCGGACTACTTTCAGGTGACCATTGAGCCCTGGTGATTGCAATGGAGTCATTTGCAGCCAAAGTCATGATGGATCATCCGGGGGTTGACAAAAAGGGCAACTCCATTATCAGGGGAAATTTTGCTCTCAATTTCAGTTTGGCACTAGTTGAGGGTGATCATTGAGCTTGGCGATTGCAGTGGAATCATTTCAAGTCATAGTTACAATTAAACGTCCCTAGATCCGCCAAAGGGCAACCACAAAATCACAACAAGTTTCGCCCTCAATTTACATTTCGGATGACTTGAGGGTGATCATTGAGCCTTGATGATTTCAATGTTGTCATTTCCAGCTAAAGTTATGATGGATCGTCTGTTGTTTGACAAAAGGATAAATCCTCGATCATGGGAAATTTTGCTCTCAATTTACGCTTCGGATGGAGCCTTGGTGATCACAATAGAGTCATCTACAGCCAAAGTTACGACGGATTGACCGTTATTCGGCAAAAGGGCAGGTCCATAATCACAGGAGATTTCGCTCTCAATTTGCATTTCAGACTACTTGAGGGTGATCATTGAGCCTTGATGATCATAATGGAGTCATTTCGAGCCAAAGTTATGACAGATTGTCCATGGTTCGGCAAAAGGGCAACTCCATCATCAAGGGAAAATTTGCTCTCAATTTTGGTTTCGCACGACTTGAGGGTGATCATTGAGCTAGGTGATCGATATGGAATCATTTCTAGTGAAACTTACGATGGGTCACCAGCAGATCGGCCCAAGGGCAACCACAAAATCACAAAAAATTTGTTCGTAAATTTACAGTTCGGACGACTTGTGGGTGATGATTGATCCTTTATGATTTCAATGGAGTCATTTTCGGCTAAGGTTAGATGAATGGTCAGTTGTTTGGCAAAAGGATAACTTCGCCATCAAGGGAACTTTTGCTCTCAATTTACGCTTCGGACGGAGACTTGGCCATCACAATGGAGTCATTTCCAGCCAAAGTTACGATGGATTGTCCGTGGTTCGGGAAAAGGCAACTCCATCATCAAGTGAAATATTGCTCTCAAATTCAGTTTCGCACGAGTTGAGGGTGATCATTGATCTTGGTGATCACAATGGATTCAGTTCTAGCGAAAGTGATGATGGATCATTCGCGGATCGGTCCAATGGCAACCATAAAATCACAAGAAATTTCGTCCTCAATTTACATTTCAGACAACTTGAGGGTGATCATTGAGCCTTGATGATTTCAATGTTGTCATTTGCAGCTAAAGTTACGACGAATTGTCTGTTGTTTGACAAAAGGATAAATCCTCCATCATAGGAAATTTCACTCTCATTTTACGCTTCTGATGGAGCCTTGGTGATCACAATAGAGTCATCTCCAGCCGAAGTTATGACGGATTGACCGTTGTTTGGCAAAAGGTGCAGGTCCATAATAACGGGTGATTTCGCTCTCAATTTTTGTTCCAAACTACTTGAGGGTGATCATCGAGCCTTGGTGATCACAATGGAGTCATTTCCAGCCAAAGTTACGACAGATTGTCCGTGGTTCGGCAAAAGGGCAACTCCATTGTCAAGGGAAATTTTGCTCTCAATTTCAGTTTCGCACGAGTTGAGGGTGATCATTGAGCTTGGTGATCGCAATGGAATCATTTCTAGAGAAAATTATGATGGATCATCCGTAGATTGGCCCAGGGCAACAATAAAATCAGAGGAAATTTCGCCCTCAATTTACATTTCGGACAACTTGAGGGCGATCATTTACCCTTGATAATTTCAGTGGAGTCATTTCCAACTAAAGTTACGACGGATCGTCCATTGTTTGGCAAAAGGATAACTCCATTATTGTGGGAAAAGTCACTCTCAATTTATGCTTCGGATGGAGCCTTGGTGATCACAATAGTGTCATTCCAAGCCAAGGTTACAACGGATCGACCGTGGTTCTGCAAAAGGACAAGTCCATCATCACGGGAGATTTCTCTCTCAATTTACGTTTTGGACTACTTGAGGGTGATCATTGAGCCGCGGGAATCACAATGGAGTCATTTCCAGCCAAAGTTACGGCGGATCGTCCGTGGTTCGGCAAAGGGGCAACTCTATCATGAAGGGACATTTTGCTATCAATTTTGGTTTCGCACGACTTGAGGGTGATCATTGAGCGCTTGGTGATCGCAATGGAATCATCTCCAGCCAAAGTTACGATGGATCGTCCGTAGATCGGCCCAAGGGCAACCACAAAATCACAGGATGCTTCACACTCGGTTTACATTTTGGATGACTTGAGGGTGACATTGAGCCTTGATGATTTCAATGAGTCATTTTAGCCTAAAATTGCGATGGATCGTCTGTTGTTTGGCAAAAGGATAGCTCCATCATCATCGAAAATTTTACTCCCAATTTGCGATTCGGGCAAAGCCTTGGAGGTCATAATGGAGTCATCTCCTGCAAAAGTCACGACGGATCGACCATGGTTTAGCTAAAGGGCAAGTCCATCATCACGTGAGATTTTGCTCTCACTTTATGTTTCAGACTACTTGAGGGTGATCATTGAGCCTTGGTGATCACAATGGAGTCATTTCCACCCAAAGTTACGACAGATCATTTGTGGTTCGGTGAAAGGGCAATTGCATCATTAGGGGAAATTTTGCTCCAAATTTCAATTTCGCACGAGATGATGGGGATCATTGAGGTTGTTGATTGTAGTGGAATCGTTTCCACCCAAAGTTACAATCCATCGTCCGCAGATTAGCCCAAGGGCAACCACAAAATCACCGAAAATTTCGCCCTCAATTTACATTTCGGATGACTTGAGGGTGATCATTGAGCCTTGATGATTTCAATGGAGTCATTTCAAGCCAAATTTATGACGAGTCGTTCGTGGTTTGGCAAAAGGGCAACTCCAACATCAAGGGAAATTTTGCTCTCCATTTCGGTTTCGCACTAGTTGAGGGTGATCACTGAGCTTGATGATCACAATGGAATTATTTCAAACGAAAGTTACAATGGATCATCCGTAGATTGGCCCAACGGCAACTTCAAAATCACAGGAAGTTTTGCCATCAATTTATATTTCGGACGACTTCGGGTGATCATTCAGCCTTGTTGATTTCATGCTGAAGTTACGACGAATCGTCCATTGTTTGGGAAAAGGATGATTCCGTCTTAATGGGAAATTTCTCTCTCAATTTATACTTGGGGTGGAGCTTTGGTGGTCACAATGGAGTCATCTCTAGTAAAAGTTGAGGATGACAAATGGGCAAGTCCATCATCATGGGAGATGTCGCTCTCACTTTATGTTTCAGACTACTTGAGGATGATCACTGAGCCTTGGTGATCACAATGGAGCCTTGGTGATCACAATGGAGTCATTTGCGGTTCAGTGAAAGGGCAACTCCATCATTAAGGGAAATTTTGCTCGCCATTTCGGTTTCACATGAGTTGAGGGTGATCGTTGAGCTTTGTGATCCCAATGGAATAATTTCCAGAAAAAGTTACAATGGGTGGTCTGCAAATCGGCCCAAGGGCAACCACAAAATCACAGGAAATTTCGCTCTCAATTTACATTTCGGACAACTTGAGGGTGATCATTGAGCCTTCATGATTTTAATGGAGTCATTTTTTGCCAAGGTTACAACGGATAGTCCGTTGTTTGGCAACAGGATAACTCCATTATCATGGAAAATTTTGCTCTCAATTTACATTTCAGACAGAGTCTTGGCGATCACAATAGAGTCATGTCTGGCCTAAGCTACGACGGATCGATCGTGGTTCGGTGAAAAGGCAAGTCCACCATCACGGGAGATTTCGCTCTCAATTTATGTTTCAGACTAATGAGGGTGATATTGAACCCTTGTGATCACAATGGAGTCATTTCCAGCCAAAGTTACAAAGGATCGTCTGTGGTTCGGCAAAAGGGCAACTCCATCATCAAGGGAAATTTTGCTCTCAATTTCAATTTCGCACGAGTTGAGGGTCACCATTGAGTTTGGTGATCGCAATGGAATCAGTTCCAGCCAAATTAATGATGGACCATTCGTAGATCGGCCTAAGCACAACCACTAAACCAGAGGAAGTTTCGCCTCAATTTGCATTTCGGAGGACTTGAGGGTGATCATTGAGCCTTGATGATTTCAAGGGAGTCATTTCCGGCAAAGGTTACGACGGATCGTCTGTTGTTTGGTAAAAGGATAACTCCGTTATCCTGGGGAATGTCACTCTCAATTTACACTTCGGGCAGAACCTTGGTGTCATAATGGAGACATCTCCAGCCAAAATTACGGCAGATCGACCGTGATTCGGCAAAAGGGCAAGTCCATCATCCCAGAGATTTCGCTCTCAATTTTTTTTCCGAACTACTTGAGGGTGATCATTGAGCCTTGATGATCACAATGGAGTCATTTCCGATTCAAGTGATGACGGATCATCTGTGATTCAGAAAAAGGGCAACTCCATCTTCAACGGAAATTTTGCTCTGAATTTTTGTTTCGCACAAGTTGAGGGTGATCGTGAGCTTCGTGATCGCAATGGAATCATTTCCACGATGGATCGTCCGCAGATCGGCCCAACGGCAACCACAAGTTCAGGAAGAAGTTTGGCCCTCAATTTACATTTCAGACGACTTGAGGGTGATCATTGAGCCTTTAAGATTTCAATGTCATCATTTCTAGGTAATGTTGCGACAAATCGTCTGTTGTTTGGCAAAATGATAAATCCATCATCACGGGAAATTTTGCTCTCAAATTGCGCTTCGAACGGAGCCTTGGTGATCACAATGGAGTCATCTCCAACCAAAGTTACGATAGATCGACCGTTGTTTGGTAAAAGGAAAATTCCATCACCAAGGAAAATTTGACTCTTAATTTCAATTTCGCACAACTTTAGGGTGATCACTGAGCTTGGTGGTCATAATGAAATCATTTCTAGCCAAAGTTATGATGGATCGTTCATAGATTTTCCCAGGGGCAACCACAAAATCGCAAGAAGTCCCTCAATTTACGTTTCGGACGACCTGAGGGTGATCATTGAGCCATGATAATTTCAATGGAGTCATTTTCAGCTAAAGTTATGACGTATCATCCGTTGTTTGGCAAAAGGATGACTCCGTCATCACAGGAAATTTCACACTCAATTTATGGTTCAGACGGGCCTCGGTAATCACAATGGAGTCATCTTCAACCAAAGTCACGACGGATCAACTGTGTTTCGGTAAAGGGGTAAGTCCATCATCAAGGGAGATTTTGCTCTGAATTTACATTTTGGATTGCTTGAGAGTGATCATTGGGCCTTGTTGACCACAATGGAGTCATTTCCAGCCAAAGTTACGATGGATCGCCCGTGATTCGGCAATAGGGCAACTCCATCATGAAGGAACATTTCACTCTCAATTTCGGTTTCACACGACTTGAGGCTGATCATTTAACTTGGTGATCGCAATGGAATCATTTCCAGTAAAAGTTATAGTGGATCATCCGTAGATCAGCCCATGGGCAACCACAAAATCTCAGGAAGTTTTGCCCTCAATTTACATTTCAGACATCTTGAGGATGGTGATTGAGCCTTGATGATTTCAGTGGAGTCCTTTCTAGCTAAAGTTACGCCGGATCATCCACTGCTTGGCAAAAGGATTACTCCCTTATCACGGGAAATTTCACCCTTAATTTATGCTTTGGATGGAGCCGTGGTGATCAGAATGGAGTCATTTCTAGCCAAAGTTATGACGGATCAACCACGGTTCTGCAAAAAGGCAAGTGCATCATCGCGGGAGATTTCGCTCTCAATTTACGTTTAGGACTATTTAAGGGTGATCATTGAGCGTTGGTGATCACAATGGAGTCATCCCTAGACAAACTTACTATGGATCGACCGTGGTTCGGCAAAGGGGCAAGTCCATTATCACGGGAGATTTTGCTCTAAATTCATGTTTCGGATTACTTGAAGGTGATCATGGAGCCCTATAGATCATAAGGGAGTCATTTCCAGCAAAAGTTACGATGGATCATATATGGTTCGACAAAAGGGCAACTCCATCATGGAGGGAAAATTTGCTCTCAATTTCGGTTTCGCACAAGTTGAGGGTGATCATTGAGCTTGATGATTGCAATGAAATCATTTCCAGCGAACTATGGATTGTCCGCAGATCTGCCAAAGGGCAACCGCAAAATCACAAGTTTTGCCCTCAATTTACATTTTGGATGATTTGAGAATGATCATTGAACCTTTATGATTTCAATGGAGTCTTTTCTAATGATAGTTATGACGGATCGTCTACTGTTTGGCAAAAGGATAACTCCGTCATCACGAGAAATTTCGCTCTCAATTTCTGCTTGGGGCGGAGCCTTGGTGATCACAATGGAGTAATCTCTGGGCAAAGTTACGACAGATCAACCGTGGTTCGGCAAAAGGACAAGTCCATCGTCACGGGAGATTTCGCTCTCAATTTATGATTCCAACTGCTTGAGGGTGATCATTGAGCCTTGGTAATCACAATGGAATCATTTCCAATCAAAGTTATGATGGATGGTCCGTGGTTCCGGGAAGGGGCAACTCTATCATCAAGGGACATTTCGCTCTCAATTTCAGTTTCGCACGACTTGGTGGTGATCATTGAGCTTGGTGATCGTAATGGAATCAGTTCCAACCGAAGTCACGATAGATCATCCGTAAATTGGCCCAAGGGCAACCACAAAATCATAGGAATTTTCACCCTCAATATATATTTCGGATGACTTGAGGGTGATCATTGAGCCTTGATGATTTCAAGGGAGTCATTTCAAGGTAAGTTACGACAGATCGTCCGTTGTCTAGCAAAAGGATAACTCCATCATCTCAATTTACACTTCGGGCGGAGCCTTGGTGATCACAATGGAGTCACCTCTAGCTAAAGTAATGACGGACTGACCGTGGTTCGATAAAAGGACAACTTCACGATCACAGGGGATTTTGTTCTTCATTTATGATACGAACTACTTGAGGGTGATCATTGAGCCCCGGTGATCACAATGGAGTTATTTCCAGCCAAAGTTACGATGGATCGTCTACAAACCAACCCAAGGGCAACCATAAAATCACAGGAAATTTCGCCCTCAAGTTACATTTCGGACGACTTCAAGGTGATCATTGAGTCTTGATGATTTCAATGGAGCAATTTCTAGCTAAACTTAGGATTGATCATCCCTTGTTTGGCAAAACGACAACTCCTTCATCACGTAAAATTTCGCTTTTAATTTACTCTTTAGAGGAATCCTTGGTGATCACAATAAAGGCATCCCCGCCACAATTACTGATGTGAATCAAGATAGGGAGATCAAAAATGGAAGTCAATATCAGATACAAGAGAAGAAGGAGATCAAGGGGAGCAAAATGAGCAACATGGTACCAAGCAATATTTGCTAAATATATCTGGTATATTAGAATTTAAATAAATTAGGAGAGTATATTTTTGTTACCTTTAGGAAATATTGTGGTCTCCTGTAAATATTCTGAAGATATCTTTCTGATATATTTAGATTATATTGATCATATCTTTAGAATAGATATTAGGATATATTTGCATCTTTTATAATCTTATTGGTAGTCTATAAATACATAAGTAGGTCACACTGTATTTTCATTCATTCAGATAATGGATCAATAAGAATGAGTTCTTATTTTATTTGGTTCTTTAGAACCGCCGAACTTATCATAATAATCCGTGGCGTTCACCCCGACTTATCAATCAACCTTTCTACAGTTGATTGTGGCGTCTTCACTATACCAAGGTTCTTACCTCTCTATAGGTAATGGGTCAAGGTTCCACCATTCGAGCTTGACGAGAACACGTTTCCTGGAGACCTTAGTTGAATACGGGTTTCGTCACGAGTTGGTGAGGTTCTTATCATACTTGGTACTGGGTCTCATCACGGTGTTGGCGAGGTTCGCATCAATTACGACAGATCGACCGTCGTTTGGCAAACAGGTAAGTCCATCATCACGGGAGATTTTGCTCTGAATTTACATTTTGAACTACTTGAGGGCGATCATTGAGCCTTGGTAATCACAATGGAGTCACCTCTAGCCAAAGTTATGACAGATCAACTGTGCTTCGGCAAAAGGGCAAGTCCATCATCATGGGAGATTTCGCTATCAATTCATGTTTCGGACTACTTCAGGTTGACCATTGAGCCCTGGTTAGCACAATGGAGTCATCTGCAGCCAAAGTTACGACGGATCATCCGTGGGTCGACAAAAGGGCAACTCCATTATCAGGGGAAATTTTGCTCTCAATTTCGGTTTGGTACGAGCTGAGGGTGATAATTGAGCTTGGTGACCACAGTGGAATCATTTCTAGCCAAAGTTAGGATGAATCGTCCCTAGATCTGCCGAAGGGCAACCACAAAATCACAGCAAGTTTCGCCCTCAATTTACATTTCGGATGACTTGAGGGTGATCATTGAGCCTTGATGATTTCAATGTTGTCATTCCCAGCTAAAGTTACGATGGATCGTCCGTTGTTTGACAAAAGGATAAATCCTCCAGCATGGGAAATTTCACTCTCAATTAACGCTTCGGATGGAGCCTTGGTGATCACAATAGAGTCATCTCCAGCCAAAGTTACGACAGATTGGCCGTTGTTCGGCAAAAGGGCAGGTCCATAATCACAGGAGATTTCGCTCTCAATTTATGTTTCGGACTACTTGAGGGTGATCATTGCTTGGTGATCACAATGGAGTCATTTCCAGCCAAATTTACGATGGATCGTCCGTGGTTCGGCAAAAGGGCAACTCCATCATCAAGGGAAAATTTGCTCTCAATTTTGGTTTTGCAAGACTTGAGGGTGATCATTAAGCTTGGTGATCGATATGGAATCATTTCTAGTGAAAGTTACGATGGGTCACCTGCAGATCAACCCAAGGGCAACCACAAAATCACAAGAAATTTCTGTTCGAATTTACAATTCGGACTACTTGTGGGTGATGATTGATCCTTTATGATTTCAAAGGAGTCATTTCCAGAAAAGGTTACGATGGATGGTCAATTGTTTGGCAAAAGGATAACTCCGTCATCATGGGAACTTTTGCTCTCAATTTACGCTTCGGACGGAGCCTTGGCAATCACAATGGAGCCATTTCCAGCCTAAGCTACAATTGATCGACTGTGTTTCGGTAAAAGGGCAAGACCATCATCACGGGAGATTTCACTCTCAAGTCATGTTTCAGACTACTTGGGGGTGATCATTGAACCCTTGTGATCACAATGGAGTCATTTCCAGCCAAAGTTATGATGGATCGTTCGTGGTTCGGCAAAAGGGCAACTCCATCATCAAGGGAAATTTTGCTCTCAAATTCAGTTTTGCACGAGTTGAGGGTGATCGTTGAGCTTGGTGATCACAATGGAATCAGTTCCAGCGAAAGTTACGACGGATCGTCCGCAAATCAGCCCAAGGGCAACCATAAAATCGCAGGAAATTTCGCCCTCAATTTACATTTTGGACAACTTGTGGGCAATCATTGACCATTGATTATTTCAGTGGAGCCATTTCCAGCTGAAGTTACAACGGATCGTCCATTGTTTGGCAAAAGGATAGCTCCGTCATTACGAGAAATTTCACTTTCAATTTACACTTTGGCTGGAGCCTTGGTGATCACAATAGTGTCATTGCAAGCCAAGGTTACAACGGATCGACCGTGGTCGGCAAAAGGATAAGTCCATCATCACGGGAGATTTCTCTCTCAATTTACGTTTCGGACTACTTGAGGGTGACCATTGAGTCGTGAGAATCACAATGGAGTCATTTCCAGCCAAAGTTACGACGAATCGTCCGTGGTTCGGCAAAGGGGCAACTCTATCATCAAGGGACATTTTGCTATCAATTTTAGTTTCGCACGACTTGAGGATGATCATTGAGCGCTTGTTTATCGCAATGGAATCTTCTCCAACCAAAGTTACGATGGATCGTCCGTAGATCGGCCAAAGGGCAACCACAAAATCATAGTATGTTTCGCACTCAGTTTACATTTTGGATGACTTGAGGGTGACATTGAGCCTTGATGATTTCAAGGGAGTCATTTCAACCTAAAATTACGACGGATCATCCGTTGTTCGGAAAAAGGATAACTCCGTCATCACGCGAAATTTTGCTCCCAATTTGCGATTCGGGCAAAGCCGTGGAGGTCATAATGGAGTCATCTCCAACAAAAGTCATGACGGATCGGCCATGGTTTGGCTAAAGGGCAAGTCCATCATCATGGGAGATTTCGCTCTCACCTTATGTTTCGGACTACATGAGGGTGATCACAATGGAGTCATTTCCACCCAAAGTTACGACGGATCATCTGTGGTTCGGTGAAAGGGCAACTGCATCATTAGGGGAAATTTTGCTCTCAATTTCAATTTCGCACGAGTTGATGGTGATCATTGAGGTTGTTGATCGCAATGGAATCATTTCCACCCAAAGTTACAATGCATCGTCTGCAGATCAGCCTAAGGGCGACGACAAAATCACAGAAAATTTCTCCCTCAATTTGCATTTCGGACGACTTGAGGGTGATTATTGAGGCTTGATAATTTCAATGGAGTCATTTCAAGGTAAAGTTACGGTGAATTGTCCATGGTTCGGCAAAAGGGCAACTCCAACATCAAGGGAAATTTTGCTCTCCATATCGGCTTTGCACGGGTTGAGGGTAATCATTGAGCTTGATGATCGCAATGGAATCATTTCCAACCAAAGTGACAATGGATCATCCATAGATCGGCCCAAGGGCAACCTCAAAATCACAGGAAGTTTCGCCATCAATTTACATTTCGAACGACTTTAAGGGGATCATTGAGCCTTGATGATTTCAAGGGAGTCATTTCAAGCTCAAGTTCCGACCAATGCTCCATTCTTTGGCAAAAGGATGACTCCATCATAACGGGAAATTTCGCTCTCAATTTATACTCTGGCGGAGCTTTGGTGGTCACAATGGAGTCATCTCTAGCAAACATTACGACGGATCGACTGCTATTCGACAAACGGGCAAGTCCATCATCACGGGAGATTTCACTCTCACTTGATGTTTCGGACTACTTGAGGGTGATCATTGAGCCTTGGTGATCACAAGGGAGTCATTACAAGCTAAAATCACGATGGGTCATTTGCGATTCAGCAAAAGGCCAAATACATCATCAAGGGAAATTTTGCTATCCATTTCGGTTTCGCATGAGCTGAGGGTGATCATTGAGCTTGGTGATCGCAATGGAATCATTTCTAGCAAAAGTTACAATGGGTGGTCCGCAAATTGGCCCAAGGGCAACCACAAAATAACAGGAAATTTCGCCCTCAATTTACATTTCGGATGACTTGAGAGTGATTATGAGCCTTCATGATTTTAATGGAGTCATTTCCTGCCAAGGTTATGACGGATAGTCCGTTGTTTGGAAACAAGATAACTCTGTCATCAAGAGAAATTTTGCTCTCAATTTACATTTCAGATGGAGTCTTGGCGATCACAATGGAGTCATCTCTGGCCTAAGCTATGATGGATCGATCGTGGTTCGGTGAAAGGGCAAGTCCACCATCACGGGAGATTTCGATCTCAATTTATGTTTCGGACTACTGAGGGTGATCATTGAACCCTTGTGATCACAATGGAGTCATTTCCAGCCAAAGTTACGATGGATCGTTCGTGGTTCGGCAAAAGGGCAACTCCATCATCAAGGGAAATTTTGCTCTCAAATTCAGTTTCGCACGAGTTGAGGGTGATCCTTGAGCTTGGTGATCACAATGGAATCAGTTCCAGTGAAAGTTACGATGGATCGTCCGCAAATCAGCCCAAAGGCAACCATAAAATCGCAGGAAATTTCGCCCTCAATTTACATTTTGGACAACTTGTGGGCAATCATTGACCATTGATTATTTTAGCGGAGCCATTTCCAGCTGAAGTTACGACGGATCGTCCATTGTTTGGCAAAAGGATAGCTCCGTCATTACGAGAAATTTCACTTTCAATTTACGCTTTGGCTGGAGCCTTGGTGATCACAATAGTGTCATTGCAAACCAAGGTTACAACGGATCGACCGTGGCTCGACAAAAGGACAAGTCCATCATCACGGGAGATTTCTCTCTCAATTTACGTTTCGGACTACTTGAGGGTGACCATTGAGCCGCGAAAATCGCAATGGAGTCATTTCCAGCCAAAGTTACGACGAATTGTCCGTGGGTCGGCAAAGGGCCAACTCTATCAACAATGGACATTTTGCTATCAATTTTGGTTTCGCACGACTTGAGGATGATCATTGAGCGCTTGCTTGTCGCAATGGAATCTTCTCCAGCCAAAGTTACGATGGATCGTTCGTAGATCGGCCAAAGGGCAACCACAAAATCATAGTATGTTTCGCACTCAGTTTACATTTTGGATGACTTGAGGGTGACATTGAGCCTTGATGATTTCAAGGGAGTCATTTCAACCTAAAATTACGACGGATCGTCCGTTGTTTGGAAAAAGGATAACTCCGTCATCACGCGAAATTTTGCTCCCAATTTGCGATTCGGGCAAAGCCGTGGAGGTCATAATGGAGTCATCTCCAACAAAAGTCACGACGGATCGGCCATGGTTTGGCTAAAGGGCAAGTCCATCATCATGGGAGATTTCGCTCTCACTTTATGTTTCGCACTACATGAGGGTGATCACAATGGAGTCATTTCCACGCAAAGTTACGACGGATCATCTGTGGTTCGGTGAAAGGGCAACTGCATCACCAGGGGAAATTTTGCTCTCAGTTTCAATTTCGCACGAGTTGATGGTGATCATTGAGGTTGTTGATCGCAATGGAATCATTTCCACCCAAAGTTACAATGCATCGTCTGCAGATCAGCCTAAGGGCGACGACAAAATCACAGAAAATTTCTCCCTCAATTTGCATTTTGGACGACTTGAGGGTGATTATTGAGCCTTGATAATTTCAATGGAGTCATTTCAAGCTAAAGTTACGATGAATCGTCCATGGTTCGGCAAAAGGGCAACTCCAACATCAAGGGAAATTTTGCTCTCCATATCGGCTTTGCACGGGTTGAGGGTAATCATTGAGCTTGACGATCGCAATGGAATCATTTCCAACCAAAGTGACAATGGATCATGCATAGATCGGCCCAAGGGCAACCTCAAAATCACAGGAAGTTTCGCCATCAATTTACATTTCGAACGACTTTAGGGTGATCATTGAGCCTTGATGATTTCAAGGGAGTCATTTCAAGCTCAAGTTCCGACGAATCCTCCATTCTTTGGCAAAAGGATGGCTCCATCATAACGGGAAATTTCGCTCTCAATTTATACTTGGGCGGAGCTTTGGTGGTCACAATGGAGTCATCTCTAGCAAAGGTTACGACGGATCGACCGCTTTTCGACAAATGGGCAAGTCCATCATCACGGGAGATTTCACTCTCACTTTATGTTTCAGACTACTTAAGGGTGATCATTGAGCCTTGGTGATCACAATGGAGTCATTTCAAGCTAAAATCACGACGGGTCATTTGTGATTCAGCGAAAGCCAACTCCATCATCAAGGGAAATTTTGCTCTCCATTTCGGTTTCGCATGAGCTGAGGGTGATCATTGATGCGAACCTCGCCAACACCGTGATGAAACCTAGTATCAAGTATGATATGAACCTCCCCAACTTGTGACGAAACCCGTATCCAACTAAGGTCTCTAGGAAGTGTGTTCTTGTCAAGCTCGAAAGGTTGAACCTTGACCCATTACCTATAGAGGGGTAAGAACCTTGGTATGTGAAGACGCCACAATCAACTATGGATGGGTTGATTGATAAGTCTGGGTGAACGCCACGGATTACTCCGATAAGTTCGTCTGGATGAACGCCATGGATGACTCCGATAAGTTGGAAGGTTCTAAAAGAACCAATGAGAATAAAATCTCACATTTTATTGATCCATTATCTAAACGAATGAAAAATACAATGTGACCACTTGGGTATTTATAGATTCCTAATAAAAATATAAAATTTATAAATATATCCTATCAGCTATCCTAAAGATATGATAAATATAATCTAAATATACCTAAAAGATATCTTAAGAATATTCCTAGGAAACTACAATATTTCCTAAAGATAACAAAAATATACTCTTCTAATTTATTTAAATTCTAATATACTATATATATTTAGCAAATATAAGCAAATATTGCTTGCTATCTTGTTGCTTGTTTGCTCTTCATTCCATTGTAGCTGACATTGACTTCCCTTCATGAAATTCTTGTCTTGATTCACATCAATCATTGAGCTTGGTGATCGCAATGGAATCATTTCCAGCAAAAGTTACAATGGGTGGCCCGCAAATCGGCCCAAGGGCAACCACAAAATCCCAGGAAATTTTGCCCTCAATTTACATTTCGGATGACTTGAGAGTGATTATGAGCCGTCACGATTTTAATGGAGTCATTTCTCGCCAAGGTTATGACGGATAGTCCGTTGTTTGGAAACAAGATAACTCCATCATCAAGCGAAATTTTGCTCTCAATTTACATTTCGGACGAAGGCTTGGCGATCACAATGGAGTCATCTCTGGGCTAAGCTATGATGGATCGATCGTGGTTCGGTGAAAGGGCAAGTCCACCATCACGGGAGATTTCGATCTCAATTTATGTTTCGGACTACTGAGGGTGATCATTGAACCCTTGTGATCACAATGGAGTCATTTCCAGCCAAAGTTACGACGGATCGTTCGTGGTTCGACAAAAGGGCAACTCCATCATCAAGAGAAATTTTGCTCTCAAATTCAGTTTCGCACGAGTTGAGGGTGATCCTTGAGCTTGGTGATCACAATGGAATCAGTTCCAGCGAAAGTTACGATGGATGGTCCGCAAATCAGCCCAAGGGCAACCATAATATCGCAGGAAATTTCGCCCTCAATTTACATTTTGGACAACTTGTGGGCAATCATTGACCATTGATTATTTCAGTGGAGCCATTTCCAGCTGAAGTTACGACGGATCGTCCATTGTTTGGCAAAAGGATAGCTCCGTCATTACGAGAAATTTCACTTTCAATTTACGCTTTGGCTGGAGCCTTGGTGATCACAATAGTGCCATTGCAAGCCAAGGTTACAACGGATCGACCGTGGCTCGGCAAAAGGACAAGTCCATCATCACGGGAGATTTCTCTCTCAATTTACGTTTCGGACTACTTGAGGATGACCATTGAGCCGCGAGAATCACAATGGAGTCATTTCCAGCCAAAGTTACCACGAATCGTCCGTGGCTCGGCAAAGGGGCAACTCTATCATCAAGGGACATTTTGCTATCAATTTTGGTTTTGCACGACTTGAGGATGACCATTGAGCGCTTGCTTATCGCAATGGAATCTTCTCCAGCCAAAGTTACGATGGATCGTCCGTAGATCGGCCAAAGGGCACCCGCAAAATCATAGTATGTTTCGCACTCAGTTTACATTTTGGATGACTTGAGGGTGACATTGAGCCTTGATGATTTGAAGGGAGTCATTTCAACCTAAAATTACGACGGATCGTCCGTTGTTTGGAAAAAGGATAACTCCGTCATCACGCGAAATTTTGCTCCCAATTTGCGATTCGGGCAAAGCCGTGGAGGTCATAATGGAGTCATCTCCAACAAAAGTCACGACGGATCGGCCATGGTTTGGCTAAAGGGCAAGTCCATCATCATGGGAGATTTCGCTCTCACTTTATGTTTCGCACTACATGAGGGTGATCACAATGGAGTCATTTCCACCCAAAGTTACGACGGATCATCTGTGGTTCGGTGAAAGGGCAACTGCATCACCAGGGGAAATTTTGCTCTCAGTTTCAATTTCGCACGAGTTGATGGTGATCATTGAGGTTGTTGATCGCAATGGAATCATTTCCACCCAAAGTTACAATGCATCGTCTGCAGATCAGCCTAAGGGCGACGACAAAATCACAGAAAATTTCTCCCTAAATTTGCATTTTGGACGACTTGAGGGTGATTATTGAGCCTTGATAATTTCAATGGAGTCATTTCAAGCTAAAGTTACGATGAATCGTCCATGGTTCGGCAAAAGGGCAACTCCAACATCAAGGGAAATTTTGCTCTCCATATCGGCTTTGCACGGGTTGAGGGTAATCATTGAGCTTGATGATCGCAATGGAATCATTTCCACCAAAAGTTACAATGCATCTTCTGCAGATCAGCCTAAGGGCGACGACAAAATCACAGAAAATTTCTCCCTCAATTTGCATTTCAGAGGACTTGAGGGTGATTATTGAGCCTTGATAATTTCAATGGAGTCATTTCAAGCTAAAGTTACAATGAATCGTCCATGGTTCGGCAAAAGGGAACTCCAACATCAACGGAAATTTTGCTCTCCATATCGGCTTTGCACGGGTTGAGGGTAATCATTGAGCTTGATGATCGCAATGGAATCATTTCCAACCAAAGTGACAATGGATCATCCATAGATCGGCCCCAGGGCAACCTCAAAATCATAGGAAGTTTCGCCATCAATTTACATTTCGAACGACTTTAGGGTGATCATTGAGCCTTGATGATTTCAAGGGAGTCATTTCAAGCTCAAGTTCCGACGAATCCTCCATGCTTTGGCAAAAGGATGACTCCATCATAACGGGAAATTTCGCTCTCAATTTATACTTGGGTGGAGCTTTGGTGGTCACAATGGAGTCATCTCTAGCAAAAGTTACGACGGATCGACCGCTATTCGACAAATGGGCAAGTCCATCATCACGGGATATTTCACTCTCACTTTATGTTTCTGACTGCTTGAGGGTGATCATTGAGCCTTGGTGATCACAACGGAGTCATTTCAAGCTAAAATCACAACGGGTCATTTGTGATTCAGGGAAAGCCAACTCCATCATCAAGGGAAATTTTGCTCTCCATTTCAGTTTCGCATGAGCTGAGGGTGATCATTGAGCTTGGTGATCGCAATGGAATCATTTCCAGCAAAAGTTACAATGGGTGGTCCGCAAATTGGCCAAAGGGCAACCACAAAATCAAAGGAAATTTCGCCCTCAATTTACATTTCGGATGACTTGAGAGTGATTATGAGCCCTCATGATTTTAATGGAGTCATTTCCTGCCAAGGTTATGACGGATAATCCGTTGTTTGGAAACAAGATAACTCCGTCCTCAAGCGAAATTTTGCTCTCAATTTACATTTCGGACGGAGGCTTGGCGATCACAATGGAGTCATCTCTGGTCTAAGCTATGATAGATCGATCGTGGTTCGGTGAAAGGGCAAGTCCACCATCACGGGAGATTTCGATCTCAATTTATGTTTCGGACTACTGAGGTTGATCATTGAACCCTTGTGATCACAATGGAGTCATTTCTAGCCAAAGTTAAGACGGATCGTTCGTGGTTCGGCAAAAGGACAACTCCATCATCAAGGGAAATTTTGCTCTCAAATTCAGTTTCGCACGAGTTGAGGGTGATCATTGAGCTTGGTGATCACAATGGAATCAGTTCCAGTGAAAGTTATGATGGATCGTTCGCAAATCAGCCCAAGGGCAACCGTAAAATCGCAGGAAATTTCGCCCTCAATTTACATTTTGGACAACTTGTGGGCAATCATTGACCATTGATTATTTCAGTGGAGCCATTTCCAACTGAAGTTACGACGGATTGTCCGTTGTTTGGCAAAAGGATAGCTCCGTCATTACGAGAAATTTCACTTTCAATTTACGCTTTGGCTGGAGTCTTGGTGATCACAATAGTGCCATTGCAAGCCAAGGTTACAACGGATCGACCGTAGCTCGGCAAAAGGACAAGTCCATCATCACGGGAGGTTTCTCTCTCAATTTACGTTTCGGACTACTTGAGGGTGACCATTGAGCCGCGAGAATCACAATGGAGTCATTTCCAGCCAAAGTTACGACGAATCGTCCGTGGTTCGGCAAAGGGGCAACTCTATCATCAAGGGACATTTTGCTACCAATTTTGGTTTCGCACGACTTGAGGATGATCATTGAGCGCTTGCTTATCGCAATGGAATCTTCTCCATCCAAAGTTACGATGGATCCTCCGTAGATCGGCCAAAGGGCAACCACAAAATCATAGTATGTTTCGCACTCAGTTTACATTTTGGATGACTTGAGGGTGACATTGAGCCTTGATGATTTGAAGGGAGTCAATTCAACCTAAAATTACGACGGATCGTCCATTGTTTGGAAAAAGGATAACTCTGTCATCACCGAAATTTTGCTCCCAATTTGCGATTCGGGCAAAGCCGTGGAGGTCATAATGGAGTCATCTCCAACAAAAGTCACAACGAATAGGCCATGGTTCGGCTAAAGGGCAAGTCCATCATCATGGGAGATTTTGCTCTCACTTTATGTTTTGGACTACATGAGGGTGATCACAATGGAGTCATTTCCACCCAAAGTTACGATGGATCATCTGTGGTTCGGTGAAAGGGCAACTGCATCACCAGGGGAAATTTTGCTCGCATTTTCAATTTCGCACGAGTTGATGGTGATCATTGAGGATGTTGATCGCAATGGAATCATTTCCACCCAAAGTTACAATGCATCCTCTGCAGATCAGCCTAAGGGCGACGACAAAATCACAGAAAATTTCTCCCTCAATTTGCATTTCGGACGACTTGAGGGTGATTATTGAGCCTTGATAATTTCAATGGAGTCATTTCAAGCTAAAGTTACGATGAATCGTCCATGGTTCGGCAAAAGGGCAACTCCAACATCAAGGGAAATTTTTCTCTCCATATCGGCTTTGCACGGGTTGAGGGTAATCATTGAGCTTGATGATCGCAATGGAATCATTTCCAACCAAAGTGACAATGGATCATCCATAGATCGGCCCAAGGGCAACCTCAGAATCACAGGAAGTTTCACCATCAATTTACATTTCGAACAACTTGAGGGTGATCATTGAGCCTTGATGATTTCAAGGGAGTCATTTCAAGCTCAAGTTCCGACGAATCCTCCATTCTTTGGCAAAAGGATGACTCCATCATAACGGGAAATTTCGCTCTCAATTTATACTTGGGCGGAGCTTTGGTGGTCACAATGGAGTCATCTCTAGCAAAAGTTACGACGGATCGACCGCTATTCGACAAATGGGCAAGTCCATCATCACAGGAGATTTCACTCTCCCTTTATGTTTCTGACTACTTGAGGGTGATCATTGAGCCTTGGTGATCACAACGGAGTCATTTCAAGCTAAAATCACGACGGGTCATTTGCGATTCAGCGAAAGCCAACTCCATCATCAAGGGAAATTTTGCTCTCCATTTCAGTTTCGCATGAGCTAAGGGTGATCATTGAGCTTGGTGATCGCAATGGAATCATTTCCAGCAAAAGTTACAATGGGTGGTCCACAAATCGGCCCAAGGGCAACCACAAAATCACAGGAAATTTCGCCCTCAATTTACATTTCGGATGACTTGAGAGTGATTATGAGCCCTCATGATTTTAATGGAGTCATTTCCTGCCAAGCTTATGACGGATAGTCCGTTGTTTGGAAACAAGATAACTCCGTCATCAAGCGAAATTTTGCTCTCAATTTACATTTCGGACGGAGGCTTGGCGATCACAATGGAGTCATCTCTGGGCTAAGCTATGATGGATCGATCGTGGTTCGGTGAAAGGGCAAGTCCACCATCACGGGAGATTTCGATCTCAATTTATGTTTCGGACTACTGAGGGTGATCATTGAACCCTTGTGATCACAATGGAGTCATTTCCAGCCAAAGTTACGTCGGATCGTTCGTGGTTCGGCAAAACGGCAACTCATCATCAAGGGAAATTTTGCTCTCAAATTCAGTTTCGCACGAGTTGAGGGTGATCATTGAGCTTGGTGATCACAATGGAATCAGTTCTAGCGAAAGTTACAATGGGTGGTCCGCAAATCGGCCCAAGGGCAACCACAAAATCACAGGAAATTTCGTCTTCAATTTACATTTCGGATGACTTGAGAGTGATTATGAGCCCTCATGATTTTAATGGAGTCATTTCCTGCCAAGGTTATGACGAATAGTCCGTTGTTTGGAAACAAGATAACTCCGTCATCAAGCGAAATTTTGCTCTCAATTTACATTTCTGACAGAGGCTTGGCGATCACGATGGAGTCATCTCTGGTCTAAGCTATGATGGATCGATCGTGGTTCGGTGAAAAGGCAAGTCCACCATCACGGGAGATTTCGATCTCAATTTATGTTTCGGACTACTGAGGGTGATCATTGAACCCTTGTGATCACAATGGAGTCATTTGCAGCCAAAGTTACGACGGATCGTTCGTGGTTCGGCAACAGGGCAACTCCATCATCAAGGGAAATTTTGCTCTGAAATTCAGTTTCGCACAAGTTGAGGCTGATCATTGAGGTTGGTGATCACAATGGAATCAGTTCCAGTGAAAGTTACGATGGATCATCCGCAAATCAGCCCAACAGCAACCATAAAATCGCAGGAAATTTAGCCCTGAATTTACATTTTGGAAAACTTGTGGGCATTCATTGACCATTGATTATTTCAGTGGAGCCATTTCCAGCTGAAGTTACGATGGATCGTCCATCGTTTGGCAAAGTGATAGCTCCGTCATTACGAGAAATTTCACTTTCAATTTACGCTTTGGCTGGAGCCTTGGTGATCACAATAGTGCCATTGCAAGCCAAGGTTACAACGGATCGACCGTGGCTTGGCAAAAGGACAAGTCCATCATCACGGGAGATTTCTCTCTCAATTTACGTTTCGGACTTCTTGAGGGTGACCATTGAGCCGCGAGAATCACAATGGAGTCATTTCCAGCCAAAGTTACGACGAATCGTCCGTGGTTCGGCAAAGGGGCAACTCTATCATCAAGGGACATTTTGCTATCAATTTTGGTTTCGCACGACTTGAGGATGATCATTGAGCGCTTGCTTATCGCAATGGAATCTTCTCCAGCCAAAGTTACGATGGATCGTCCGTAGATCGGCCAAAGTGTGATAACCCAATACCAATATGCCTAGATGAATCTAAGGGGGTACATTTTATAACCTGACTTGCCAGTGCACCTAGATTAGATCTAAAAGCTACATTGCTTATCTTATAACCTGAATTGAATCTAGATACGCTTTTGCATATTCATCTCTTAGATTGGGCTTAGACTCATCTTGATCTTACAACATATCTTGTTTTGAGCTTAACTATAACTGAAGATCAAATGGAATTAGATTATTGAGTTAGGCATACAAATTGGCCAAGATTACATAAAACATCTAAAGGCCTATGATGAATTTGGATTGGGCTATGAAGTCTGATATAATTACTTGGATTTAGGCCCAAAGTGAAGCCCATTTCCAACCCAGCTCTGATTTGGACGAATTTGTGAATTGGATAATGATATATATTTAGGGAAGTGGCAGAAAGTATTCGGGGAAAGAATTAGCAAAAAGTCAAAAAGAGTGGTGTAGGGGTCTGGTGACACCTGTCCTACAACTCAGCTAGCTCTCCTTCCTCAGACAAATATAGCTCACTTTAAACACCATTTGCAGCCATGGAAGCAAACAATATAGAGAGAGAGAGAGAGATTGCAGGTGGAAGAAGAGATCTAAAAGCCTTGCATGTAAGTTGGTTTTCCACAGTTTAAACATCAATATTCATTAGCTTTGATGTTAGCCAGGATCATTCTTAGCTTAAGTAGGTGATGCTTAGTTTATATAAGTCAGTTGCGAGATTTACTTCTTTGAATTGGTATAGCAGTGTTGCTATTGATTGAAGGATCAATGGTATTCTAGAGATATATTTGAACATGTTTTCAGCATCATTAGAATGGTGTGATGAATATTTTAATGTGTGTGATTGAGTTAATTGATCAATGGTGCTTGCTAATCTGCCATGTTTAAGTTGTTGTGATTATAGGTTAATGAGCATAATTAAGTTTAATTAAGCATGATTAGCATGATATTGTATACTCTGTTGCTGTGTTAAGGCTTAATTGGTGTAATTAGAAAGTACCAAGCTTGATTAGTAACATTCGATTACTACATTGGAGAGTTTTATGAGATGGCTTAGGTGATCATAAGCTGGATTAGTATGATAAGACAAGTTTATTTATTCTTAAGAACTGAGCTTAAGCTCCATTAAGCTTGCTGAAAATGATGATCCACTTTGGATGGTTATGTGAATGAGGCATATTGCTGACATTTCTTTGATTCCCATAAGAGTGGGATATATCTAATTGACGTGAATGTTTAACATGAATATGCTACATGATCAGGCTATATAAGTGCCTAAGTCATTGAAGCATACATAGCATGCAAGCATATGCATATCCCGCAAGGGACAAATGATACGAATATCCCTCGAGAGGGATGTCCCGAAAGGGACAAATGGCCACTGATCAGTTGGATATGTTATAAGAAAGTTGATACAGAAGGTTCCCGTGAGGAACACAATGATATGATCCTGGAAGGGATGAACGGACCACTGATCGGTTGGTAATGTTTACGATTACCCGAAAGGGTCCACTGGCCAGTCGGTAACGTGCATGCATCCACAAAGCTAATAGGTCATTAGATAGTTGTTGAGTATTGCACTCACTCATGGTTCCACTAAATTAAATGATCTTGCACAATCAAGTTGTATTGTTGCCTGTGCAAACCTATATGGTGTCTACAAGTAAGTATGAATACTTCCTGGTGGTTGAATGTTGCTTCTATTATGAATTGAAATGATTGTGCCGAATAGCTTTCATTGTAGCTTATGGATTTTAATGTTTGAACTTGGATTGTCATCTTACTGATCAATGCAAGCTCACCCTTTGATTTTAACATCTCAAATCATAAGAGTTGAAGTTTGGGACTAGGAGCGGTGGATATACCTAGAAGTGTTTTTGAAGTCGTTCATTTGGATAGAAGGTACATATAGTGGTCAGCCATGGTGATCCTTTTTGGATAAGTCTCTTCAAGGGTCTACATAGGATGTAGGACATGATTATGGACTTAATTTCAAGTCTTGTACACATGTAAATGAAAGTAAAAGCGTTGTAATAACAATTGAGTTTCTTATTGTATAGTTTGCTCTGAACGATCAAGTACGAGTTGTTTTAATTGGGCATGAAAGGAATAGGGCTAATTCGGTGCACTACAGTGTTTTAAACGAGTTACACGCTTACACAACCTTATTTGATCGATTATGATTGGTCATGGCCACGAATCAGGTCACGGCTTGATTCGGGTCGTGACATCTATGGTATCAGAGCAATAGGCTATAAAAATGATCCTAGACTTGTCTAGCTGTGTCAAGAGTCTAGGGTTGATGTTTGAATGATTTATTCAATGTATGTGCATTTTTGCATTTAAGGTGTATCAGAATGAGGGGAAACAGCAGGAGTCCAGATCCTCGATTGGAGGGTATTTTTAATGCTTTGGATCAAATGACGGACATTATGAGGGCTCAAATGACTCAACATGACCAGATTAATGCTGCTCGAGGTGAACAAGCTGAGGCTGTCAAGAGATGTGCTGTGGAACAATTTATGAAACTTAATCCTCCTAAATTTCAAGGGACCGGTGATCCGACAGAAGCTGAGGGTTGGATTAATAAGCTAGAGAAGATATTTACAGCCTTGACCTGTTGTGAAGAGGATATGATCATTTTTGCTGAGTTTATGCTTCAAGGCAATGTTGAACATTGGCGGAGAGCAACGACGCCAAGACTTATGGCTGGTGGTCATACTATTACCTGGAGGAGTTTCGTTGACGTCTTCCTCGGGAAATACTTTTCTGATTGTGCACGGGATCAAAAGGTTATCGATTTCCTGAAGCTAGAGCAAGGCAATATGATTGTGGATCAATATGAAGCTCGTTTTGCAGAATTATCTAGGTTTGCACCTCAACTCATTACTGATGAATGTGAGAGAGCTAAGAAGTTTGAGAGGGGCTTGAGGCCTGCCATTAGGAGTAGACTTGCTGCGCTGAAGTTACGAGTATATGATGATGTCTATGAAAGAGCTCAGTTGGTGGAGAAAGATATAGTCGAATATCATTCAGAGCAAGGGCAGAAAAACAAAGAGAGAGGTTCTCCTTCTTATTCTCAACAGTTGAAGCCTAAAACTTATGATTTTAAGAGGTCTAAGGAGAAGGCTCCGATACAAAAAGGGCACCCTCAACAGAATTACAACCGATGTGATAAATGTGGAAAAACCCACCGGCCACCCTGTCGTGCAGGATCGGGAGCATGTTTCAAATGTGGAAGAACTGACCACAAGATCAAAGATTGCCCCCAGATGTAACAACAGAATCCAACTAACTCGGGAGCGAGAGCACAAAAGCCGAATGTACAGGGAAGGGTTTATGCTCTTACGGAGAGGGATGCTGAAGCCTCAAACTCTGTCATTACAGGTAACCTCCCGATATTCGGTAATATGGCTTATATCTTGGTGGATTATGGTTCTACACATTCCTTTGTCTCTCCTCATTTTGCACGGCATTTGAAGACCAACCCGGAACCGTTGGGATACCAGTTAGTAGTGTCCACTCCTGCTGGAGATCCCCTGATTTCTGATATGGTTTACAAATCATGCATTATCCAATTGGGTTATAGGAACTTGGATGCTGATTTGATTGTTTTACCAATGACTGACTTTGATGTGATTCTAGGCATGGATTGGCTTTCTACTTATCATGCTTGCCTATATTGCAACAAGAAAGTAGTTACATTTACTATTCCCAATCAGCCTATATTTTATTTTGTGGGAAATAGGGAGTCTGGTGCTTGCTCTTTGATTTCACACATTAAAGCTAACAAATTACTTAGCAAGGGGTGTGAGGGTTTCCTTGCCTATGTAATAGAGGATAAAAAGGAAAGGGTAAGCATAGATGATGTTCCTATCACTAGAGAATTTCCAGATGTATTCCCAGAAGAATTACCAGGCCTACCCCCTGATAGGGAAATTGAGTTCTCTATTGAGTTACTTCCTGGAACAACTCCTATTTCGAAGACTCCTTATCGAATGGCTCCTGTAGAACTGAAGGAATTAAAAGAGCAATTGCAAGAACTTTTGGAGAAGGGTTTCATTCGGCCTAGTGTATCTCTATGGGGTGCTCCAGTTTTGTTTGTAAAGAAGAAGGATGGATCCTTGAGACTATGCATAGATTACAGGCAATTGAATAGAGTAACAGTGAAGAACAAGTATCCATTGCCTAGAATTGATGATTTGTTCGACCAATTACAAGGGGCTGAGGTTTTCTCCAAAATTGATTTTAGATCAGGGTATCACCAGCTCAAAGTCAGTAGAGATGATGTTCCTAAGACGGCATTCAGGACACGATATGGCCATTATGAGTTTCTTGTTATGCCGTTTGGTTTGACTAATGCACCAGCAGCCTTTATGGATCTCATGAATAGAACCTTCAAGCCTTTCTTAGACAGATTTGTGATTGTCTTCATTGATAATATCTTGATCTATTCTAAGAGTCGTGCAGAACACGAAGAACACTTGAGAATTATTTTATAGAAACTCAGAGAGCACCAATTGTATGCCAAGTTTAGCAAGTGTGAATTCTGGCTTGACAGGGTCGTATTCTTGGGACATGTCATTACCAAGGAAGGCATATGCGTTGATCCATCCAAAATAGAAGCTGCAATCAATTGGGAAAGGCCAACCAATGTGACTGAGGTTCGAAGCTTCTTGGGACTTGCAGGTTACTATAGAAGGTTTGTGGAGGGATTTTCTCGCATTGCTACTCCGCTTACAAGACTTCTACGGAAAGGTGCTAAGTTTAGTTGGTTAGATGAGTGCGAGATGAGTTTTCAAGAGTTGAAGAGGCGATTAACGACTGCACCCATTTTGATCATTCCATCTGGTTCTGGAGGATATGTGATCTATACTTATGCTTCACATAAGGGCTTGGGTTGTGTTCTAATGCAGAATGAAAGAGTGGTTGCTTATGCATCTAGACAATTGAAGGAATATGAACAACGGTATCCGACTCATGATCTTGAACTTGTTGCCATCGTCTTTGCATTGAAAATATGGAGGCATTATCTTTATGGGGAGAAGTTTGATATATATACTGATCACAAGAGCTTACTTATTCTCACAAAAAGAGCTGAATATGAGACAACGACGTTGGTTGGACCTCTTAAAGGATTACGATTGCACCATTTTATACCATCCAGGTAAGGCCAATATTGTTGCCGATGCATTGAGCAGGAAGTCAGCTTCTCTAGCTTCTTTGATGATTAAAGAATGGATGCTCTTTGAAGAGGTAAGGGATTTAGAATTCAAATTTCTTGTGAAGAGTAGTAATGTGATTCTAGCTACAATGAAGATTGAACCATTATTGCTCCATAGAATTAAGCAAGCACAACAGAATGACACTCAATTATTGGCACTTCAAGATACTAAGAATAGGGAAAAGAATCTTGATTTTCATGTTCTTGAGGATGGTATATTGCGGTTCAGGGGAAGGCTCTGCGTCCCGAATGATATAGACATCCGAAGATGTATTTTGGAAGAAGCACATCGAACTCCTTATAGTGTTCATCCTAGCAGCACAAAAATGTATTGTAATCTTCGGGAACATTATTGGTGGAGTGGTATGAAGAAGGATATTGCTGAGTTTGTATCAAAATGCCTGGTTTGTCAACAGGTTAAAGCAGAGCACCAGAGACCTGGAGGTACCTTGCAGCCACTGCCAATCCCTCAATGGAAATGGGAGGATGTGAAGATGGACTTTGTTCAAGGATTACTGAGGATGGCAAAGGGCCATAATGCAATATGGGTTGTTATTGATCGACTGACGAAATCTGCTCATTTCCTTCCTGTCAGAGTGGATTATACTTTAGACAAGCTTGCAAAGATCTATATTGAAGAGATTGTTCGACTGAATGGAGTGCCCATCACAATCACATCCGATCGGGATTCTCGTTTTACATCAAATTTCTGGAAAGCTTTGCAACAAGCATTAGGAACCAAATTGCAATTCAACTCTGCCTTTCATCCTCAAACAGATGGTCAATCAGAGAAGACTATTCAGACCCTCGAAGATATGCTCCGTGCTTGTGTTATGGACCTCGGTGGTAGCTGGGATAATCATATATTTCTAGTGGAGTTTGCATATAATAACAGCTATCAGAGTAGTATTGGGATGGCACCATATGAAGCATTATATGGAAGGAAGTGTTGGTCACCAATTTGTTGGGAAGAGGCTAGTGAGCGGAAACTAACAGGCCCGGAGTTGATTCAGATCACAAATGACAAAATCAAGCTCATTCGAGAAAGACTACGAACAGCACAAAGCAGACAGACGAGTTATGCTGACAATCGAAGAAGACCACTTGAATTTGAGGAAGGTGATCATGTATTCTTGAAGATATCTCCATCAAAAGGTGTTATGAGGTTCGGCAAGAAAGGAAAGCTGAGTCCACGGTACATTGGTCCATTTGAAATACTCAAGAAAGTCGGAGCTGTTGCTTATCGGCTGGCATTACCTCCTAAGTTGGCGAATGTGCATAATGTGTTCCACGCATCAATGTTAAGGAAGTATGAACCAGATCCATCTCATGTGATTGATTTTGAACCAATACAACT
The DNA here is from genome assembly GCA_037672795.1 of Lagerstroemia speciosa. Lineage (NCBI taxonomy): Eukaryota > Viridiplantae > Streptophyta > Magnoliopsida > Myrtales > Lythraceae > Lagerstroemia > Lagerstroemia speciosa. The sequence goes on along the minus strand of CM075289.1, from coordinate 1,660,496 downwards.
CAAAGAGGATATTTCATATGAAGAGAAGCCTATTCAAATTATGGATCGGAAGGAACAAGAGCTTAGGTCGAAGGTAATTCCATTGGTGAAAGTTCAGTGGCAACACCATGATATTGGCGAAGCCACCTGCGAACGTGAGGAGGATATGAAGAATTGGTACCCCTATTTATTTGCTGAGTGAGGTACGTCAAATTTCGAGGATGAAATTTTCTTAAGGGGAGTAGAATGTGATAACCCAATACCAATATGCCTAGATGAATCTAAAGGGGTACATTTTATAACCTGACTTGACAGTGCACCTAGATTAGATCTAAAAGCTACATTGCTTATCTTATATCCTGAATTGAATCTAAATACTCTTTTGCATATTCATCTCTTAGATTGGGCTTAGACACATCTTGATCTTACAACATATCTTGTTTTGAGCTTAACTATAACTGAAGTTCAAATGGAATTAGATTATTGAATTAGACATACAAATTGGCCAAGATTACATAAAACATCTAAATGCCTATGATGAATTTGGATTGGGCTATGAAGTCTGATATAATTACTTGGATTTAGGCCCAAAGAGAAGCCCATTTCCAGCCCAGCTCTGATTTGGACGAATTTGTGAATTGGATAATGATATATATTTAGGGAAGTGGCAGAAAGTATTTGGGGAAAGAATTAGCAAAAAGTCAAAAAGAGTGGTGTAGGGGTCTGGTGACACCTGTCCTACAACTCAGCTAGCTCTCCTTCCTCAGACAAATATAGCTCACTTTAAACACCATTTGCAGCCATGGAAGCAAACAATATAGAGAGAGAGAGAGAGAGATTGCAGGTGGAAGAAGAGATCTGAAAGCCTTGCATGTAAGTTGGTTTTCCACAGTTTAAACATCAATATTCATTAGCTTTGATGTTAGCCAGGATCATTCTTAGCTTAAGTAGGTGATGATTAGTTTATATAAATCAGTTACGAGATTTACTTCTTTGAATTGGTATAGCAGTGTTGCTATTGATTGAAGGATCAATGGTATTCTAGAGATGTATTTGAACATATTTTCAGCATCATTAGAATGGTGTGATGAATATTTTAATGTGTGTGATTGAGTTAATTGATCAATGGTGCCTGCTAATCTGCCATGTTTAAGTTGTTGTGATTAGAGGTTAATGAGCATAATTAAGTTTAATTAAGCATGATTAGCATGATATTGTATACTTTGTTGTTGTGTTAAGGCTTAATTGGTGTAATTAGAAAGTACCAAGCTTGATTAGTAACATTCGATTACTACATTGCAGAGTTTTATGAGATGGCTTCGGTGATCATAAGCTGGATTAGCATGATAAGACAAGTTTATTTATTCTTAAGAACTGAGCTTAAGCTCCATTAAGCTTGCTGAAGATGATGATCTACTTTGGATGGTTATGTGAATGAGGCATATTGCTGACATTTCTTTGATTCCCATAAGAGTGGGATATATTTAATTGACATGAATGTGCAACATGAATATGCTGCATGATCGGGCTATATAAGTGCCTAAGTCATTGAAGCATACATAGCATGCAAACATATGCATATCCTTCAAGGGACAAATGATACGAATATCCCTCAAGAGGGATGTCCCGAAAGGGACGAATGGCCACTGATCAGTTGGATATGTTATAAGAAAGTTGATACAGAAGGTTCCCGTGAGGAACACAATGATATGATCCTGGAAGGGATGAACGGACCACTGATCGGTTGGTAATGTTTACGATTACCCGGAAGGGTCCACTGGCCAGTCAGTAACGTGCATGCATCCACAAAGCTAATAGGTCATTAGATAGTTGTTGAGTATTGCACTCACTCATGGTTCCACTAAATTATATGATCTTGCGCAATCAAGTTGTATTGTTGCCTGTGCAAACCTATATGGTGTCTACAAGTAAGTATGAATACTTCCTGGTGGTTGAATGTTGCTTCTATTATGAATTGAAATGATTGTGCCGAATAACTTTCGTTGTAGCTTATGGATTTTAATGTTTGAACTTGGATTGTCAACTTACTGAGCAATGTAAGCTCACCCTTTGATTTTAACATCTCATATCATAAGAGTAGAAGTTTGGGACTAGGAGCGGTGGATAGACCTAGAAGTGTTTTTGAAGTCGTTCATTTGGATAGAAGGTACATATAGTGGTCAGCCATGGTGATCCTTTTTGGATAAGTCTCTTCAAGGGTCTACATAGGATGTAGGACATGATTATGGACTTAATTTCAAGTCTTGTACACACGTAAATGAAAGTAAAAGAGTTGTAATAACAATTGAGTTTCTTATTGTATAGTTTGCTCTGAACGATCAAGTACGAGTTGTTTTAAGTGGGCATGAAAGGAATAGGGCTAATTCGGTGCACTACAGTGTTTTAAACGAGCTACACGCTTACACAACCTTATTTGATCGATCATGATTGGTCATGGCCACGAATCAGGTCACGGCTTGATTCTGGTCGTGACACAAAGGGCAACCACAAAATCATAGTATGTTTCGCACTCAATTTACATTTTGGATGACTTGAGGGTGACATTGAGCCTCGATGATTTCAAGGGAGTCATTTGAACCTAAAATTACGACGGATCGTCCGTTGTTTGGAAAAAGGATAACTCCGTCATCACGCGAAATTTTGCTCCCAATTTGAGATTCGGGCAAAGCCGTGGAGGTCATAATGGAGTCATCTCCAACAAAAGTCACGACGGATCGGCCATGGTTTGGCTGAAGGGCAAGTCCATCATCATGGGAGATTTCGCTCTCACTTTATGTTTCGGACTACATGAGGGTGATCACAATGGAGTCATTTCCACCCAAAGTTACGACGGATCATCTGTGGTTCGGTGAAAGGGCAACTGCATCACCAGGGGAAATTTTGCTCTCAGTTTCAATTTCGCAGGAGTTGATGGTGATCATTGAGGTTGTTGATCGCAATGGAATCATTTCCACCCAAAGTTACAATGCATCGTCTGCAGATCAGCCTAAGGGCGACGACAAAATCACAGAAAATTTCTCCCTCAATTTGCATTTCGGACGACTTGAGGGTGATTATTGAGCCTTGATAATTTCAATGGAGTCATTTCAAGCTAAAGTTACGATGAATCGTCCATGGTTCGGCAAAAGGGCAACTCCAACATCAAGGGAAATTTTGCTCTCCATATCGGCTTTGCACGGGTTGAGGGTAATCATTGAGCTTGATGATCGCAATGGAATCATTTCCAACCAAAGTGACAATGGATCATGCATAGATCGGCCCAAGGGCAACCTCAAAATCACAGGAAGCTTTGCCATCAATTTACATTTCGAACGACTTTAGGGTGATCATTGAGCCTTGATGATTTCAAGGGAGTCATTTCAAGCTCAAGTTCCGACGAATCCTCCATTCTTTGGCAAAAGGATGACTCCATCATAACGGGAAATTTCGCTCTCAATTTATACTTGGGCGGAGCTTTGGTGGTCACAATGGAGTCATCTCTAGCAAAAGTTACGACGGATCGACCGCTATTCGACAAATGGGCAAGTCCATCATCACGGGAGATTTCACTCTCACTTTATGTTTATTACTACTTGAGGGTGATCATTGAGCCTTGGTGATCACAACGGAGTCATTTCAAGCTAAAATCACGACGGGTCATTTGCGATTCAGCGAAAGCCAACTCCATCATCAAGGGAAATTTTGCTCTCCATTTCGGTTTCGCATGAGCTGAGGGTGATCATTGAGCTTGGTGATCACAATGGAATCATTTCCAGCAAAAGTTACAATGGGTGGTCCTCAAATCGGCCCAAGGGCAACCACAAAATCACAGGAAATTTCGCCCTCAATTTACATTTCGGATGACTTGAGAGTGATTATGAGCCCTCATGATTTTAATGGAGTCATTTCCTGCCAAGGTTATGACGGATAGTCCGTTGTTTGGAAACAAGATAACTCTGTCATCAAGCTAAATTTTGCTCTCAATTTACATTTCGGACGGAGGCTTGGCGATCACAATGGAGTCATCTCTGGGCTAAGCTATGATGGATCGATCGTGGTTCGGTGAAAGGGCAAGTCCACCATCACGGGAGATTTCGATCTCAATTTATGTTTCGGACTACTGAGGGTGATCATTGAACCCTTGTGATCACAATGGAGTCATTTCCAGCCAAAGTTACGACGGATCGTTCGTGGTTCGGCAAAAGGGCAACTCCATCATCAAGGGAAATTTTGCTCTCAAATTCAGTTTCGCACGAGTTGAGGGTGATCATTGAGCTTGGTGATCACAATGGAATCAGTTCCAGCGAAAGTTACGATGGATCGTCCGCAAATCAGCCCAAGGGCAACCATAAAATCGCAGGAAATTTCGCCCTCAATTTACATTTTGGACAACTTGTGGGCAATCATTGACCATTGATTATTTCTGTGAAGCCATTTCCAGCTGAAGTTACAACGGGTCGTCCATTGTTTGGCAAAAGGATAGCTCCGTCATTACGAGAGATTTCACTTTCAATTTACGCTTTGGCTGGAGCCTTGGTGATCACAATAGTGCCATTGCAAGCCAAGGTTACAACGGATCGACCGTGGCTCGGCAAAAGGACAAGTCCATCATCACGGGAGATTTCTCTCTCAATTTACGTTTCGGACTACTTGAGGGTGACCATTGAGCCGCGAGAATCACAATGGAGTCATTTCCAGCCAAAGTTACGACGAATCGTCCGTGGTTCGGCAAAGGGGCAACTCTATCATCAAGGGACATTTTGCTATCAATTTTGGTTTCGCACGACTTGAGGATGATCATTGAGCGATTGCTTATCGCAATGGAATCTTCTCCAGCCAATGTTACGATGGATCATCCGTAGATCGGCCAAAGTGTGATAACCCAATGCCAATATGCCTAGATGAATCTAAAGGTGTAAATTTTATAACCTGACTTGCCAGTGCACCTAGATTAGATCTAAAAGCTACATTGCTTATCTTATAACCTGAATTGAATCTAAATACTCTTTTGCATATTCATCTCTTAGATTGGGCTTAGACACATCTTGATCTTACAACATATCTTGTTTTGAGCTTAACTATAACTGAAGTTCAAATGGAATTAGATTATTGAATTAGACATACAAATTGGCCAAGATTACATAAAACATCTAAAGGCCTATGATGAATTTGGATTGGGCTATGAAGTCTGATATAATTACTTGGATTTAGGCCCAAAGTGAAGCCCATTTCCAGCCCAGCTCTGATTTGGACGAATTTGTGAATTGGATAATGATATATATTTAGGGAAGTGGCAGAAAGTATTTGGGGAAAGAATTAGCAAAAAGTCAAAAAGAGTGGTGTAGGGGTCTGGTGACACCTGTTCTAGAACTCAGCTAGCTCTCCTTCCTCAGACAAATATAGCTCACTTTAAACACCATTTGCAGCCATGGAAGCAAACAATATAGAGAGAGAGAGAGAGATTGCAGGTGGAAGAAGAGATTTGAAAGCCTTGCATGTAAGTTGGTTTTCCACAGTTTAAACATCAATATTCATTAGCTTTGATGTTAGCCAGGATCATTCTTAGCTTAAGTAGGTGATGATTAGTTTATATAAGTCAGTTACGAGATTTACTTCTTTGAATTGGTATAGCAGTGTTGCTATTGATTGAAGGATCAATTGTATTCTAGAGATGTATTTGAACATATTTTCAGCATCATTAGAATGGTGTGATGAATATTTTAATGTGTGTGATTGAGTTAATTGATCAATGGTGCCTGCTAATCTGCCATGTTTAAGTTGTTGTGATTAGAGGTTAATGGGCATAATTAAGTTTAATTAAGCATGATTAGCATGATATTGTATACTTTGTTGCTGTGTTAAGGCTTAATTGGTGTAATTAGAAAGTACCAAGCTTGATTAGTAACATTCGATTACTACATTGCAGAGTTTTATGAGATGGCTTAGGTAAACATAAGCTGGATTAGCATGATAAGACAAGTTTAATTATTCTTAAGAACTGAGCTTAAGCTCCATTAAGCTTGCTGAAGATGATGATCCACTTTGGATGGTTATGTGAATGAGGCATATTGCTGACATTTCTTTGATTCCCATAAGAGTGGGATATATTTAATTGACATGAATGTGAAACATGAATATGCTACCTGATCGGGCTATATAAGTGCCTAAGTCATTGAAGCATACATAGCATGCAAGCATATGCATATCCCGCAAGGGACAAATGATACGAATATCCCTCAAGAGGGATGTCCCGAAAGGGACGAATGGCCACTGATCAGTTGGATATGTTATAAGAAAGTTGATACAGAAGGTTCCCGTGAGGAACACAATGATATGATCCTGGAAGGGATGAACGGACCACTGATCGGTTGGTGATGTTTACGATTACCCGGAAGGGTCCACTGACCAGTCGGTAACGTGCATGCATCCACAAAGCTAATAGGTCATTAGATAGTTGTTGAGTATTGCACTCACTCATGGTTCCACTAAATTATATGATCTTGCACAATAAAGTTGTATTGTTGCCTGTGCAAACCTATATGGTGTCTACAAGTAAGTATGAATACTTCCTGGTGGTTGAATGTTGCTTCTATTATGAATTGAAATGATTGTGCCGAATAGCTTTCATTGTAGCTTATGGATTTTAATGTTTGAACTTGGATTGTCAACTTACTGAGCAATGCAAGCTCACCCTTTGATTTTAACATCTCATATCATAAGAGTTGAAGTTTGGGGCTAGGAGCGGTGGATATACCTAGAAGTGTTTTTGAAGTCGTTCATTTGGATAGAAGGTACATATAGTGGTCAGCCATGGTGATCCTTTTTGGATAAGTCTCTTCAAGGGTCTACATAGGATGTAGGACATGATTATGGACTTAATTTCAAGTCTTGTACACACGTAAATGAAAGTAAAAGAGTTGTAATAACAATTGAGTTTCTTAATGTATAGTTTGCTCTGAACGATCAAGTACGAGTTGTTTTAATTGGGCATGAAATGAATAGGGCTAATTCGGTGCACTACAGTGTTTTAAACGTGTTACACGCTTACACAACCTTATTTGATTGATCATGATTGGTCATGGCTACGAATCAGGTCACGGCTTGATTCTGGTCGTGACACAAAGGGCAACCACAAAATCATAGTATGTTTCGCACTCAGTTTACATTTTGGATGACTTGAGGGTGACATTGAGCCTTGATGATTTCAAGGGAGTCATTTCAACCTAAAATTACGACGGATCGTCCGTTGTTTGGAAAAAGGATAACTCCGTCATCTTACGAAATTTTGCTCCCAATTTGAGATTCGAGCAAAGCCGTGGAGGTCATAATGCAGCCATCTCCAACAAAAGTCACGACAGATCGGCCATGGTTTGGCTGAAGGGCAAGTCCATCATCATGGGAGATTTCGCTCTCACTTTATGTTTTGGACTACATGAGGGTGATCACAATGGAGTCATTTCCACCCAAAGTTACGACGGATCATCTGTGGTTCGGTGAAAGGGCAACTGCATCACCAGGGGAAATTTTGCTCTCAGTTTCAATTTCGCAGGAGTTGATGGTGATCATTGAGGTTGTTGATCGCAATGGAATCATTCCACCCAAAGTTACAATGTATCGTCTGCAGATCAACCTAAGGGCGACGACAAAATCACAGAAAATTTCTCCCTCAATTTGCATTTCGTACGACTTGAGGGTGATTACTGAGCCTTGATAATTTCAATGGAGTCATTTCAAGCTAAAGTTACGATGAATCGTCCATGGTTCGGCAAAAGGGCAACTCCAACATCAAGGGAAATTTTGCTCTCCATATCGGCTTTGCACGGGTTGAGGGTAATCATTGAGCTTGACGATCGCAATGGAATCATTTCCAACCAAAGTGACAATGGATCATGCATAGATCGGCCCAAGGGCAACCTCAAAATCACAGGAAGCTTCGCCATCAATTTACATTTCGAACGACTTTAGGGTGATCATTGAGCCTAGATGATTTCAAGGGAGTCATTTCAAGCTCAAGTTCCGACGAATCCTCCATTCTTTGGCAAAAGGATGACTTCATCATAACGGGAAATTTCGCTCTCAATTTATACTTGGGCGGAGCTTTGGTGGTCACAATGGAGTCATCTCTAGCAAAAGTTACGACGGATCGACCGCTATTCGACAAATGGGCAAGTGCATCATCACGGGAGATTTCACTCTCACTTTATGTTTCTGACTACTTGAGGGTGATCATTGAGCCTTGGTGATCACAACGGAGTCATTTCAAGCTAAAATCACGATGGGTCATTTGCGATTCAGCGAAAGCCAACTCCATCATCAAGGGAAATTTTGCTCTCCATTTCGGTTTGGCATGAGCTGAGGGTGATCATTGAGCTTGGTGATCGCAATGGAATCATTTCCAGCAAAAGTTACAATGGGTGGTCCCCAAATCGGCCCAAGGGCAACCCCAAAATCACAGGAAATTTCGTCCTCAATTTACATTTCAAATGACTTGAGAGTGATTATGAGCCCTCATGATTTTAATGGAGTCATTTCCTGCCAAGGTTATGACGGATAGTCCGTTGTTTGGAAACAAGATAACTCCGTCGTCAAGCGAAATTTTGCTCTCAATTTACATTTCGGATGGAGGCTTGGCGGTCACAATGGAGTCATCTCCGGCCTAAGCTATGATGGATCGATCGTGGTTCTGTGAAAGGGCAAGTCCACCATCACGGGAGATTTCGATCTCAATTTTTGTTTCGGACTATTGAGGGTGATCATTGAACCCTTGTGATCCCAATGGAGTCATTTCCAGCCAAAGTTACGACGGATCGTTCGTGGTTCGGCAAAAGGGCAACTCCATCATCAAGGGAAATTTTGCTCTCAAATTCAGTTTCGCACGAGTTGAGGGTGATCATTGAGCTTGGTGATCACAATGGAATCAGTTCCAGTGAAATTTACGATGGATCGTCCGCAAATCAGCCCAAGGGCAACCGTAAAATCGCAGGAAATTTCGCCCTCAATTTACATTTTGGACAACTTATGGGCAATCATTGACCATTGATTATTTCAGTGGAGCCATTTCCAGCTGAAGTTACGACGGATCGTCCATTGTTTGGCAAAAGGATAGCTCCGTCATTACGAGAAATTTCACTTTCGAATTTACGCTTTGGTTGGGGCCTTGGTGATCATAATAGTGTCATTGCAAGCCAAGGTTACAACGGATCGACCGTGGCTCGGCAAAAGGACAAGTCCATCATCACGGGAGATTTCTCTCTCAATTTACGTTTCGGACTACTTGAGGGGTAACCATTGAGCCGCGAGAATCACAATGGAGTCATTTCCAGCCAAAGTTACGACGAATCGTCCATGGTTCGGCAAAGGGACAACTCTATCATCAAGGGACATTTTGCTATCAATTTTGGTTTCGCACGACTTGAGGATGATCATTGAGCACTTGCTTATCCCAATGGAATCTTCTCCAGCCAAAGTTACGATGGATCGTCCGTAGATCGGCCAAAGGGCAACCACAAAATCATAATATGTTTCGCACTCAGTTTACATTTTGGATGACTTGAGGGTGGCATTGAGCCTTGATGATTTCAAGGGAGTCATTTCAACCTAAAATTACGACGGATCGTCCGTTGTTTGGAAAAAGGATAACTCCGTCATCACGCGAAATTTTGCTCCCAATTTGCGATTCGGGCAAAGCCATGGAGGTCATAATGGAGTCAACTCCAACAAAAGTCACGACGGATCGGCCATGGTTTGGCTAAAGGGCAAGTCCATCATCATGGGAGATTTCGCTCTCACTTTATGTTTCGGACTACCTGAGGGTGATCACAATGGAGTCATTTCCACCCAAAGTTACGACGGATCATCTGTGGTTCGGTGAAAGGGTAACTGCATCACCAGGGGAAATTTTGCTCTCTGTTTCAATTTCGAAGGAGTTGATGGTGATCATTGAGGTTGTTGATCGCAATGGAATCATTTCCACCCAAAGTTACAATGCATCGTCTGCAGATCAGCCTAAGGGCGACGACAAAATCACAGAAAATTTCTCCCTCAATTTGCATTTCGGACGACTTGAGGGTGATTATTGAGCCTTGATAATTTCAATGGAGTCATTCCAAGCTAAAGTTACGATGAATCGTCCATGGTTCAGCAAAAGGGCAACTCCAACATGAAGGGAAATTTTGCTCTCCATATCGGCTTTGCACGGGTTGAGGGTAATCATTGAACTTGATGATCGCAATGGAATCATTTCCAACCAAAGTGACAATGGATCATCCATAGATCGGCCCAAGGGCAACCTCAAAATCACAGGAAGTTTCGCCATCAATTTACATTTCGAACGACTTTAGGGTGATCATTGAGCCTTGATGATTTCAAGGGAGTCATTTCAAGCTCAAGTTCCGACGAATCCTCCATTATTTGGCAAAGGGATGACTCCATCATAAAGGGAAATTTCGCTCTCAATTTATACTTGGGCGGAGCTATGATGGATCGATCGTGGTTCGGTGAAAGGGCAAGTCCACCATCACGGGAGATTTCGATCTTAATTTATGTTTCGGACTACTGAGGGTGATCATTGAACCCTTGTGATCACAATGGAGTCATTTCCAGCCAAAGTTACGATGGATCGTTCGTGGTTCGGCAAAAGGGCAACTCCATCATCAAGGGAAATTTTGCTCTCAAATTCAGTTTCGCACGAGTTGAGGGTGATCATTGAGCTTGGTGATCATAATGGAATCAGTTCCAGTGAAAGTTACGATGGATCGTTCGCAAATCAGCCCAAGGGCAACCATAAAATCGCAGGAAATTTCGCCCTCAATTTACATTTTGGACAACTTGTGGGCAATCATTGACCATTGATTATTTCAGTGGAGCCATTTCCAGCTGAAGTTACGATGGATCATCCATTGTTTGGCAAAAGGATAGCTCCGTCATTACGAGAAGTTTCACTTTCAATTTATGCTTTTGCTGGAGCCTTGGTGATCACAATAGTGCCATTGAAAGCCAAGGTTACAACGGATCGACCGTGGCTCGGCAAAAGGACAAGTCCATCATCACGGGAGATTTCTCTCTCAATTTACGTTTCGTACTACTTGAGGGTGACCATTGAGCCCCGAGAATCACAATGGAGTCATTTCCAGCCAAAGGTACAACGAATCGTCCGTGGTTCGGCAAAGGGGCAACTCTATCATGAAGGGACATTTTGCTATCAATTTTGGTTTCGCACTACTTGAGAATGATCATTGAGCGCTTGCTTATCGCAATGGAATCTTCTCCAGCCAAAGTTACGATGGATCGTCCGTAGATCGGCCAAAGGGCGACCACAAAATCATAGTATGTTTCGCACTCAATTTACATTTTGGATGACTTGAGGGTGACATTGAGCCTTGATGATTTCAAGGGAGTCATTTCAACCTAAAATTACGACGGATCGTCCGTTGTTTGGAAAAAGGATAACTCCGTCATCACGCGAAATTTTGCTCCCAATTTGCGATTCGGGCAAAGCCGTGGAGGTCATAATGGAGTCATCTCCAACAAAAGTCACGACGGATCGGCCATGGTTTGGCTAAAGGGCAAGTCCATCATCATGGGAGATTTCGCTCTCACTTTATGTTTCGGACTACGTGAGGGTGATCACAATGGAGTCATTTCCACCCAAAGTTACGACGGCTCGTCTGTGGTTCGGTGAAAGGGCAACTGCATCATCAGGGTAAATTTTGCTCTCACTTTCAATTTCGCACGAGTTGATGGTGATCATTGAGGTTGTTGATCGCAATGGAATCATTTCCACCCAAAGTTACAATGCATCGTCTGCAGATCAGCCTAAGGGCGACGACAAAATCCCAGAAAATTTCTCCCTCAATTTGCATTTCGGACAACTTGAGGGTGATTATTGAGCCTTGATAATTTCAATGGAGTCATTTCAAGCTAAAGTTATGATGAATCGTCCATGGTTCGGCAAAAGGGCAACTCCAACATCAAGGGAAATTTTGCTCTCCATATCGGCTTTGCAGGGGTTGAGGGTAATCATTGAGCTTGATGATCGCAATGGAATCATTTCCAACCAAAGTGACAATGGATCATCGATAGATCGGCCAAAGGGTAACCTCAAAATCACAGGAAGTTTTGCCATCAATTTACACTTCGAACGACTGTAGGGTGATCATTGAGCCTTGATGATTTCAAGGGAGTCATTTCAAGCTCAAGTTCCGACGAATCCTCCATTCTTTGGCAAAAGGATGACTCCATCATAACGGGAAATTTCGCTCTCAATTTATACTTGGGCGGAGCTTTGGTGGTCACAACGGAGTCATGATGCGAACCTCGTCAACATCGTGATGAAACCCGATATCAAGTATGATATGAACCTCACCAACTCATGACGAAACCCGTATACGACTAAGGTCTCCAGGAAACGTGTCCTTATCAAGCTCGAAAGGTGGAACCTTGACCCATTACCTATAAAGAGGTAAGAACCTTGGTATAGTGAAGACGCCACAATCAACTATGGAAGGGTTGGTTGATAAGTCGGGGATGAACGCCATGGAATTCTCCGATAAGTTCGAATAGTTCTTCAAAGAACCAAAGAGAATAAAATCTCAGACTTCATTAATGAATAAACTGAGCCAAATTCGTCCAAAGCAAGCACCAGCCTTTAAATAGGCCAAAGTGCAATATTACATCACAAAAAACCTTCCTAAATGGTTCTCATGGGATAGGAAACGAATTAGAAAGCAAATCTAAGTGTTTTCTCAGGGAAATTACAATATATTTCCAATATCTTCAGAACTAGATAAAGGGGAAGTTAATATATTCTACTTGCTAAAGAGGAATGTGATATATTCTTGCAGATAACTTCAATATATCAGCATTGACTTGTGCTTCTCTTGCCTCTTTAGTTCTCTCAAGTGCCCTTCTTGAAAATATTCTTTCTCTTTACATCTAATTGAGATATATTTTTTCAAATTACTTTCCCTCTTGACATTCAGCTGAAATATGTGGCCTTCATCATTTGTCCATTTTTGAAATATTATGGATAATGTTGAGTTATTGAGCTTGCTCATCACTTGTGTGCATATCCATGTCCGCTTCTTTGTCGTGCACGAGCTTCTCATCATCCGATCATGAGAGACTTCGATTGCAGGCTTTGAGCTCGTATCTTGGATCACATCATTCCCCTCCTCTTTAAAAGGATTTGTCCTCAAATCTTGCCCTGCATTAAATGAAGATAAATTAGAAACTTGTAAATTATCATTATCTTTACACTCACCCTGTTGTTCAAATTTGTAAGCATCATTAGCAATCCGCTCAAGAACTCGAAATAGTCCATCTCCATGAGAATGTCGCTTTGAATGCATTTGAATGTGAATCTTCTTCTTGCTCATGCGCAATGAATTACAACAACCTGGATCAAACACAAAATTCTTGCTGCCACTGTTAAGGTGCATGGCTTTCACATGATTTGACTTAACAAATTCACCTTTCATCATTCCATCTAAGTATGAACATCCACTTGAGGGTAAAGATGTTAAATCCATGAGAATCAATGAACTAAAGCCATATACTTGCTTTGAATGAGAAAACTTAGTGGTAGATGGAATAAAACTAGGATAAGTAACCTTATCATTGGGAAAACAACATTCCCATGCTTTAAAATCAATTCTTGCATAACAACTCAAAAACAATGGTTTATTTCGAAGTTCTCTCAAATTTTTCCAAGTGTTATTTAAAAAAATAACTCCTTTTCTCAAAATAAACACACTATGTAACCTCAAAATCATTCCAAATATCAAATCATCATGAGTGGTATCATCCATTATATGACATGGAATATAGTAACAATATAAATTAGATAAGTAATGAAAACCACTTACCTGACTTACCAAAGTAGATGATTGCCAATCTGGCATTGTCTTTTTCTCTTCAACAAGATTCTCAATCTCTATAGCATTCATAAGAAAAATTACCTTATCCATACATATTGTACTAATTTCAAGTTTAATAAGTAACCATTCTTTCCTTAAGGCCTCTAAAATAAGTCTTGGATGTTCAGCATGATCATCTAGACTCTTCCTATAATGAATATCATCAAAGTCGATAAAAGCATACAAATTATGACTCATAATTCTCATAAAAGCACTATGTCTATTAATCAATCCAAAAGACATAAACAACATGTTATATAAATCACATGGGTTTTTGCATTCAATGTTTAACTCATGATTTTCTCTCACCCTAGCATGATGGAATTCACCTTTAAGATGAATCTTTGAAATCATATATGCATCATGAAATCCATCTAACATGCGATCTAAATGAGGAACAGAATTAGGGCACATGACCATGGTATTTTTGATGGCTTGAAAATCAGAAAACCCTATCCATGTTTGATCCGCATGCTCTAGTAACATTAAGACAATAAAGGGACTCATGTACTCACTAGCTTGTAGATTTACCGCTTGCTCATTGGGTTGTAGTTGAATCTCCTTCATCTCCTTATGATTACTTCTAATGGCTAGTTGGTTTGGACTTGATCCTTGATGCACTTCCTTGACTTCCTGCAAATAAGAAATAATATTGCTCGGCAAAAATCCGACAAGATTGTTAGTAAATAAAATCGGCTCCTTAATCATAAGGGGCTGATGTAAAATTAAAGAACTCTCAATCTCATGGTATTTTTCCTCTCTTGCACTTACTAATAATATATCACTCTCACGGTCTCTCTTCTTAATTTCTTTTCTCTCATTTTCTTTTCCCTCATGTTCTAGCTCTTTTTCTTCATTCTCAACTCTCATATTGTTTTTTTCACACTCTCGCTCTTCACTACACTATTTCTTTTGCACGCTCTCTCTTTTTTCATCGCACTCTCTTTCTTGAGCATTCTTTTGGTTCTCATGAATTTGTGTAATACTCTCAGCTTGTTTGACTTCCATAGATGGCTCAGAACAGATCTTCATTGAGGGGACCTCAACTTGCTGAGAGGTTGATCTTGAAAAACTTGTTGCAGCCATGCTTGTGCGCCATTCATCCATGTTTCTTTGCTTCAACTGTCGTTCAACTTGCATGGCATGGAGCAACATATCATTGAGCTCCTCATAGCAATGCATCCCCACAACATCAACAATCTCACGATTTAGTCTGCTTAAGAACCTATCCTTGGTGGCCTCAATATCCTCCTCCACATTGGCTCGGCTTGTTGCAACCTCCATTTCTTTGTAATATTCAATAGCGCTCTTTGATCCTTGAGTGAGATGTTGCAATTTGTTGTGCAATTCCCAGCGATAGGAATTGGTAGGAATCATTGCCTCATTATTGGCTTCATCTCGCTCCATGTCTCAATGGTTTGCTCTCTATTTTGTCTCCGACTTGTAATAATCCGATCCCACCAAATAATAGCATAGTCGGAGAATTGAAATGAAGCAAGTTGTACCTTTTTCTTTTCAGAGTAGATATGATGTTTGAAGACCATCTCCATTCCCTCCTCCCACAAAAGATAAGCTTCGGGGTCATTTTTGCCTTGGAAAGTTGGAAACTTCACTTTTGTGTCACGGAGATCATTGTGCCGCCTTGGTCTTCTCGATTCTTTATCTTCATATGGAAGCTGAAAGCTTTTTCTTTTTACTTCATTCTAAATTCGATCTATCTTCTTATGGATTTGTTTGAATTCAGCTCTCATCGTCCTCCCAACCTCATGTACATATGCTTGTAGTTGTACATCTTCAATGCGCTTTCCTCTTGATAGTGGGACATGATGAGAATCTACAACAGATATTAGGACCTCACAAGTACTCTCTCACGTGTTTCTCTCAAGAATGTGTTCACTCAATTCACTCGTGTTTGCACTCAAACGACTTTTACCCTCTAATAATCTCACCACTCTTGCCTTTTTCCACTCGTATATTCTCTTTCAGTTCTTTTTGAACTACACAAACTATAATCAGAATGTCCCACAACAATCAACCACGACTTCACCAAGATTTGAAAGAAGAGAATAGGGTCGAGTTCCAAAGTAATGAAGATCAAGACAAATAAGGGAATTACGGACAAGAGAATGATAGATCAATTGAAAAGAATCAACTTTGAGTATGAAGATGTTGATAGCTCTATGAATGGTCAAATAATTCTTGAACTTGTTCAAGGTCTCACTTCTTCCATTTTTTTCTACCTTTTTTTCACGGTTGATTCTTTTTTTTTGCAACTTTTTTCTTTCTTTTTTTTTGGCTTCTTTTTTTTCTGCTACTTGTTTTTTTTCTCCCACTACTTTTTTTTTTTACTTTTTCTGAAGAAGATAATAGAAAAGAAAGAAGATAAAGAAAACAACGAAGATGAAAGAAAACGAAGAGAAACTAAAAGGATAGATTGAACCTGACTTAGAACGTTGGCTCTGATACAAAATGATGCGAACCTCGCCAACACCATGATGAAACCCGATATCAAGTATGATATGAATCTCACCAACTCATGACGAAACCCGTATACGACTAAGGTCTCCAGGAAACGTGTCCCCTTATCAAGCTCGAAAGGTGGAACCCTGACCCATTACCTATAAAGAGGTAAGAACCTTGGTATAGTGAAGACGCCACAATCAACTATGGAAGGGTTTATTGATAAGTCGGGGATGAACGCCACGGAATTCTCCGATAAGTTCAAATAGTTCTTCAAAGAACCAAATAGAATAAAATCTCACACTTCATTAATGAATAAACTGATCCAAATTCGTCCAAAGCAAGCACCAGCCTTTAAATAGGCCAAAGTGCAATATTCCATCACAAAAAACCACCCTAAATGGTTCTCATGGGATAGGAAACTAATTAGAAAGCAAATCTAAGTGTTTTCTCAGGGAAATTACAATATATTTCCAATATCTTCAGAACTAGATAAAGGGGAAGGTAATATACTCTACTTGCTAAAAGAGGAATGTGATATATTCTTGCAGATAACTTCAATATATCAGCATTAACTTGTGCTTCTCTTGCATCTTTAGTTCTCTCAAGTGCCCTTCTTGAAAATATTCTTTCTCTTTACATCTAATTGAGATATATTTCTTCAAATTACTTTCCCTCTTGACATTCAGCTGAAATATGTGGCCTTCATCATTTGTCCATTTTTGAAATATTATGGATAATGTTGAGTTATTGAGCTTGCTCATCACTTGTGTGCATATCCATATCCGCTTCTTTGTCGTGCACGAGCTTCTCATCATCCGATCATGTGAGACTTCGATTGCAGGCTTTGAGCTCGTATCTTGGATCACATCAAGTCATCCCTAGCAAAAGTTACGACGGATCGACCGCTATTCGACAAATGGGCAAGTCCATCATCACTGGAGATTTCACTCTCACTTTACGTTTCAGACTACTTGAGGGTGATCGTTGAGCCTTGGTGATCAAAACGGAGTCATTTCAAGCTAAAATCACGATGGGTCATTTGTGATTCAGCGAAAGGCCAACTCCATCATCAAGGGAAATTTTGCTCTCCATTTCGGTTTCGCATGAGCTGAGGGTGATCATTGAGCTTGGTGATCGCAGTGGAATCATTTCCAGCAAAAGTTACAATGGGTGGTCCACAAATCGGCCCAGGGGCAACCACAAAATCACAGGAAATTTCGCCCTCAATTTACATTTCGGATGACTTGAGAGTGATTATGAGCCTTCATGATTTTAATATAGTCATTTCCTGCCAAGGTTATGACGGATAGTCCGTTGTTTGGAAACAAGATAACTCCATCATCAAGCGAAATTTTGCTCTCAATTTACATTTCGGACGGAGTCTTGGTGATCACAATGGAGTCATCTCTGGCCTAAGCTATGATAGATCGATCGTGGTTCGGTGAAAGGGCAAGTCCACCATCACGGGAGATTTCGATCTCAATTTATGTTTCGGACTGCTGAGGGTGATCATTGAACCGTTGTGATCACAATGGAGTCATTTCCAGCCAAAGTTACGATGGATCGTTCGTGGTTCGGCAAAAGGGCAACTCCATCATCAAGGGAAATTTTGCTCTCAAATTCAGTTTCGCACGAGTTGAGGGTGATCACAATGGAATCAGTTCCAGCGAAAGTTACGATGGATCTTCCACAAATCAGCCCAAGGGCAACCATAAAATCACAAGAAATTTCGCCCTCAATTTACATTTTGGACAACTTGTGGGCAATCATTGACCATTGATTATTTCAGTGGAGCCATTTCCAGCTAAAGTTACGATGGATCGTCCATTGTTTGGCAAAAGGATAGCGCCGTCATTACGAAAAATTTCACTTTCAATTTACTTTGGATGGAGCCTTGGTGATCACAATAGTGTCATTGCAAGCCAAGGTTACAACGGATCGACCGTGGTTCGACAAAAGGACAAGTCCATCATCACTGGAGATTTCTCTCTCAATTTACGTTTCAGACTCCTTGAGGGTGACCATTGAGCCACGAGAATCACAATGGAGTCATTTCTAGCCAAAGTTACGACTAATCGTCCGTGGTTCGGCAAAAGGGCAACTCTATCATCAAGGGACATTTTGCTATCAATTTTGGTTTCGCACGACTTGAGGATGATCATTGAGCGCTTTCTTAACGCAATGGAAACTTCTCCAGCCGAAGTTACGATGGATCGTCCGTAGATCGGCAAAGGGCAACCACAAAATCGTAGTATGTTTCACACTCAGTTTACATTTTGGATGACTTGAGGGTATGATTTCAAGGGAGTCATTTCAACCTAAAATTACGACGGATCGTCCGTTGTTTGGAAAAAGGATAACTCCGTCATCACGTGAAATTTTGCTCCCAATTTGCGATTCGGGCAAAGCCACGGAGGTCATAATGGAGTCATCTCTAGCAAAAGTCACGACGGATCGGCCATGGTTTGGCTAAAGGGCAAGTCCATCATCATGGGAGATCTCGCTCTCACTTTATGTTTCGGACTACATGAGGGTGATCACAATGGAGTCATTTCCACCCAAAGTTACGACGAATCATCTGTGGTTCGGTGAAAGGGCAACTGCATCATCAGGGGAAAGTTTGCTCTCAATTTCAATTTCGCACGAGTTGATGGTGATCATTGAGGTTGTTGATCGCAATGGAATCATTTCCACCCAAAGTTACAATGCATTGTCTGTAGATCAGCCTAAGGGCGACGACAAAATCACAGAAAATTTCTCCCTCAATTTGCATTTCGGACAACTTGAGGGTGATTATTGAGTCTTGATAATTTCAATGGAGTCATTTCAAGCTAAAGTTAGATGAATCGTCCATGGTTCGGCAAAAGGGAAACTCCAACATCAAGGGAAATTTTGCTCTCCATATCGGCTTTGCACGGGTTGAGGGTAATCATTGAGCTTGATGATCGCAATGGAATCATTTCCAACCAAAGTGGCAAAGGATCATCCGTAGATCGGCCCAAGGGCAACCTCAAAATCACAGGAAGTTTCGCCATCAATTTACATTTCGAACGACTTTAGAGTGATCATTGAGCCTTGATGATTTCAAGGTAGTCATTTCAAGCTCAAGTTCTGACGAATCCTCCATTCTTTGGCAAAAGGATGACTGCATCATAACGGGAAATTTCGCTCTCAATTTATACTTGGGCGGAGCTTTGGTGGTAACAACGGAGTCATCTCTAGAAAAGGTTACGACGGATCGACCGCTATTCGACAAATGGGCAAGTCCATCATCACAGGAGATTTCACTCTCACTTTATGTTTTAGACTACTTGAGGGTGATCATTGAGCCTTGGTGATCACAACGGAGTCATTTCAAGCTAAAATCACAACGGAGTCATTTCAAGCTAAAATCACAACGGGTCATTTGCGATTCAGCGAAAGGCCAACTCCATCATCAAGGGAAATTTTGCTCTCCATTTCGGTTTGGCATGAGCTGAGGGTGATCATTGAGCTTGGTGATCGCAATGGAATCATTTCCAGCAAAAGTTACAATGGGTGGTCCGCAAATCGGCCCAAGGGCAACCGCAAAATCATAGGAAATTTCGCCCTCAATTTACATTTCGGATGACTTGAGAGTGATTAGGAGCCTTCATGATTTTAATGGAGTCATTTCCTACCAAGGTTATGACAGATAGTGTCATGACCCGAATCAAGCCGTGACCTGATTCGTGGCCATTAGGCCTGGCAAACTGTGTCGTGTCGTGTTTAAACGTGTCGTGTCTAAACCTGTCCGGGTTAGAAACTCCAATGATATGGATATGACACATTTATTTTCGTGTTTAAACGGGTTCGTGTCTAAACGGTCGTGTCTAAACCGTGTCTAAACCGGGTTGACCCATTTAATGTAAAATATCAACAATATATAATTATACTCTAATAATATATGATGTAATCACTAAAATAATAATATTTATTGATAATTACTACAATAAATAAGTAAGATTAATCAATTATTGATCATGTAATGCATGTAATATTTTATATATCATAAAATTTTCATATATAAATGTATTAAATGAGTTAATATATGTATAAAAATACTTAATACATTTAATAAACGTGTTTAATCGTGTCGTGTCGTATTATACAGGTTCAAATCCAGTTAAACACGTTTGTTTATCGTGTCTGTACAGGTTCGTGTCTAAACGGGTTCGTGTCTAAATAGGCTTGACCCAAACCCGCCTAACTCCGTGTCGTGTTGATGTGATCCATGATACGAAATCGATGGCTGCAATCAAAGTCTGTCATGATCCGATGATGAGAAGCTCGTGCACGACGAAGAGGCAGATATGGATATGCATACAAGTGATGAGCAAGCTAAATGACTCAACATTATCCATAATATTTGAAAAATGAATAAATGATGAAGGCCACATATTTCAGCTAAGCATCAAGAGTGCAAGTGATTCAAGAAATATATTTCAGTTGAATGTCAAGAGGGCAAGTATCTTGAAGAAATATATCTTAACAAGATGAAAGGGAAAGAATATATTCAAAAAAGGCAGTTAAGAGAACTAAAGAGACAAGAGAGGCACAAGTTAATGCTGATATATTGAAGTTATCTACAAAAATATATCACTTTCCTCTTTTAGCAAGTAGAATATATTTCTTTCCCCTTTATTAAGTTCTGAAGATATTGTTAATATATTGTAATTTCTCTGGGATAGCACTTAGATTTGCTTTCTAATTAGTTTCCTATCCTATGAGAACCATTTAGGAAGGTTATTTTTGATGTAATATTGCACTTTGGCCTATTTAAAGGCTGGTGCTTGCCCTTGGACGAATTAGGATCAGTTTTATTCATTAATGGAGTGTGAGATTTTATTCTCTTTGGTTCTTTGAAGAACTATTCGAACTTATCGGAGTATTCCGTGGCGTTCATCCCCGACTTATCAATCAACCCTTCCATAGTTGATTGTGGCGTCTTCACTATACCAAGGTTCTTACCTCTCTATAGGTAATGGGTCAAGGTTCCACCTTTCGAGCTTGATAAGGACACGTTTCCTGGAGACCTTAGTCGTATACGGGTTTCGTCACGTGTTGGTGAGGTTCTTCTCATACTTGATATTGGGTCTCATCACGTTGTTGGCGAGGTTCGCATCATTTGGTATCAGAGCCAACGTTCTAAGTCAGGTTCAATCTATCCTTTTAGTTTCTCTTCGTTTTCTTTCATCTTCGTTTTTCAGAAAAAGTATAAAAAAAAAACGAAGATGAAAGAAAACGAAGAGAAACTAAAAGGATAGATTGAACCTGACTTAGAACGTTGGCTCTGATACCAAATGATGCGAACCTCGCCAACAACGTGATGAGACCCAATATCAAGTATGAGAAGAACCTCACCAACACGTGACGAAACCCGTATACGACTAAGGTCTCCAGGAAACGTGTCCTTATCAAGCTCGAAAGGTGGAACCTTGACCCATTACCTATAGAGAGGTAAGAACCTTAGTATAGTGAAGACGCCACAATCAACTATGGAAGGGTTGATTGATAAGTCGGGGATGAACGCCACGGAATACTTCGATAAGTTCGAATAGTTCTTCAAAGAACCAAAATGAATAAAATCTCACACTCCATTAATGAATAAAACTGATCCTAATTCGTCCAAGGGCAAGCACCAGCCTTTAAATAGGCCAAAGTGCAATATTACATCAAAAATAACCTTCCTAAATGGTTCTCATAGGATAGAAAACTAATTAGAAAGCAAATCTAAGTGCTATCCCAGAGAAATTACAATATATTAACAATATCTTCAGAACTTAATAAAGGGGAAGGAAATATATTCTACTTGCTAAAAGAGGAAAGTGATATATTTTTGTAGATAACTTCAATATATCAGCATTAACTTGTGCCTCTCTTGCCTCTTTAGTTCTCTCAACTACCTTTCTTGAATATATTCTTTCCCTTTCATCTTGTTAAGATATATTTCTTCAAGATACTTGCCCTCTTGACATTCAACTGAAATATATTTCTTGAATCACTTGCACTCTTGATGCTTAGCTGAAATATGTGGCCTTCATCATTTATCCATTTTTCAAATATTATGGATAATGTTGAGTCATTTAGCTTGCTCATCACTTGTATGCATATCCATATCTGCTTCTTCGTCGTGCACGAGCTTCTCATCATCGGATCATGACAGACTTTGATTGCAGCCATCGATCTCGTATCATGGATCACATCACGTGTCGTGTCGGGTTACTGTGCGTGTCAATAATTGCCAGGCCTAGTGGCCATGACTAATCATGATCGATCAAATAAGGTTGTGTAAGCGTGTAACTCGTTTAAAACACTGTAGTGCACCGAATCAGCCCTATTCCTTTCATGCCCAATTAAAACAACTCGTACTTGATCATTCAGAGCAAACTATACAATAAGAAACTCAATTGTTATTACAACGCTTTTACTTTCATTTACATGTGTACAAGACTTGAAATTAAGTCCATAATCATGTCCTACATCCTATGTAGACCCTTGAAGAGACTTATCCAAAAAGGATCACCATGGCTGACCACTATATGTACCTTCTATCCAAATGAACGACTTCAAAAACACTTCTAGGTATATCCACCGCTCCTAGTCCCAAACTTCAACTCTTATGATCTGAGATGTTAAAATCAAAGGGTGAGCTTGCATTGCTTAGTAAGTTGACAATCCAAGTTCAAACATTAAAATCCATAAGCTACAATGAAAGCTATTCGGCACAATCATTTCAATTCATAATAGAAGCAACATTCAACCACCAGGAAGTATTCATACTTACTTGTAGACACCATATAGGTTTGCACAGGCAACAATACAACTTGATTGTGCAAGATCATATAATTTAGTGGAACCATGAGTGAGTGCAATACTCAACAATTATCTAATGACCTATTAGCTTTGTGGATGCATGCACGTTACCGACTGGCCAGTGGACCCTTTCGGGTAATCGTAAACATTATCAACCGATCAGTGGTCCGTTCATCCCTTCCAGGATCATATCATTGTGTTCCTCACGGGAACCTTCTGTATCAACTTTCTTATAATATATACCAACTGATCAGTGGCCATCCGTCTCTTTCGGGACATCCCTCTTGAGGGATATTCGTATCATTTGTCCCTTGCGGGATATGCATATGCTTGCATGCTATGTATGCTTCAATGACTTAGGCACTTATATAGCCCGATCATGTACCATATTCATGTTGCACATTCATGTCAGTTAAATATATCCCACTCGTATGGGAATCAAAGAAATGTCAGCAATATGCCTCATTCACATAACCATCCAAAGTGGATCATCATCTTCAACAAGCTTAATGGAGCTTAAGCTCAGTTCTTAAGAATAATTAAACTTGTCTTATCATGCTAATCCAGCTTATGATCACCTAAGCCATCTCATAAAACTCTGCAATGTAGTAATCGAATGTTACTAATCAAGCTTGGTACTTTCTAATTACACCAATTAAGCCTTAACACAGCAACAAAGTATACAATATCATGCTAATCATGCTTAATTAAACTTAATTATGCTCATTAACCTCTAATCACAACAACTTAACATGGCAGATTAGCAAGCATCATTGATCAATTAACTCAATCACACACATTAAAATATTCATCACACCATTCTAATGATGCTGAAAACATGTTCAAATACATCTCTAGAATACCATTGATCCTTCAATCAATAGCAACACTGCTATACCAATTCAAAGAAGTAAATCTCGTAACTGACTTATATAAACTAATCATCACCTACTTAAGCTAAGAATGATCCTGGCTAACATCAAAGCTAATGAATATTGATGTTTAAACTGTGGAAAACCAACTTACATGCAAGGCTTTCAGATCTCTTCTTCCACCTGCAATCTCTCTCTCTCTCTCTATATTGTTTGCTTCCATGGCTGCAAATGGTGTTTAAAGTGAGCTATATTTGTCTGAGGAAGGAGAGCTAGCTGAGTTGTAGGACAGGTGTCACCATACCCCTACACCACTCTTTTTGACTTTTTGCTAATTCTTTCCTCAAATACTTTCTGCCACTTCCCTAAATATATATCATTATCCAATTCACAAATTCGTCCAAATCAGAGCTGGGCTGGAAATGGGCTTCACTTTGGGCCTAAATCCAAGTAATTATATCAGACTTCATAGCCCAATCCAAATTCATCATAGGCCTTTAGATGTTTTATGTAATCTTGGCCAATTTGTATGCCTAATTCAATAATCTAATTCCATTTGATCTTCAATTATAGTTAAGCTCAAAACAAGATATGTTGTAAGATCAAGATGTGTCTAAGCCCAATCTAAGAGATGAATATGCAAAAGAGTATTTAGATTCAATTCAGGTTATACGATAAGCAATGTAGCTTTTAGATCTAATCTAGGTGCACTGGCAAGTCAGGTTATAAAATGTACCCCTTTAGATTCATCTAGGCATATTGGTATTGGGTTATCACAGAATCCTCCATTCTCTGGCAAAAGGATGACTCCATCATAACGGGAAATTTCGCTCTCAATTTATACTTGGGCAGAGCTTTGGTGGTCACAACGGAGTCATCTCTAGCAAAGGTTACGACGGATCGACCGCTATTCGACAAATGGGCAAGTCCATCATCACGGGAGATTTCACTCTCACTTTATGTTTCAGACTACTTGAGGGTGATCATTGAGCCTTGGTGATCACAACGGAGTCATTTCAAGCTAAAATCACGATGGGTCATTTGCGATTCAGCGAAAGGCCAACTCCATCATCAAGGGAAATTTTGCTCTCCATTTCGGTTTGGCATGAGCTGAGGGTGATCATTGAGCTTGGTGATCGCAATGGAATCATTTCCAGCAAAAGTTACAATGGGTGGTCTGCAAATCGGCCCAAGGACAACCATAAAATCACAGGAAATTTCGCCCTAAATTTACATTTCGGATGACTTGAGAGTGATTATGAGCCTTCATGATTTTAATGGAGTCATTTCCTGCCAAGGTTATGACGGATAGTCCGTTGTTTGGAAACAAGATAACTCCGTCATCCAGCGAAATTTTGCTCTCAATTTACATTTCGGACGTAGTCTTGGCGATCACAATGGAGTCATCTCCGGCCTAAGCTATGATGGATCGATCGTGGT
The DNA here is from genome assembly GCA_037672795.1 of Lagerstroemia speciosa. Classification (NCBI taxonomy): domain Eukaryota; kingdom Viridiplantae; phylum Streptophyta; class Magnoliopsida; order Myrtales; family Lythraceae; genus Lagerstroemia; species Lagerstroemia speciosa. The sequence continues at coordinate 1,634,992 of CM075289.1, read as the reverse complement.
TCGGTGCAAGGGCAAGTCCACCATCACGGGAGATTTCGATCTCAATTTATGTTTCGGACTACTGAGGGTGATCATTGAACCCTTGTGATCACAATGGAGTCATTTCCAGCCAAAGTTACGATGGCTCGTTCGTGGTTCGGCAAAACAGCAACTCCATCATCAAGGGAAATTTTGCACCCAAATTCAGTTTCGCACGACTTGAGGGTGATCATTGAGCTTGGTGATCACAATGGAATCAGTTCCAGCGAAAGTTACGATGGATCGTCCGCAAATCAGCCCAAGGGCAACCATAAAATCACAGGAAATTTCGCCCTCAATTTACATTTTGGAAAACTTGTGGGCAATCATTGACCATTGATTATTTCAGTGGAGCCATTTCCAGCTAAAATTACGACGGATCGTCCATTGTTTGGCAAAAGGATAGCTCCGTCATTACGAGAAATTTCACTTTCAATTTACGCTTTGGATGGAGCCTTGGTGATCACAATAGTGTCATTGCAAGCCAAGGTTACAACGGATCGACCGTGGTTCGGCAAAAGGACAAGTCCATCATCACGGGAGATTTCTCTCTCAATTTACATTTCGGACTACTTGAGGGTGACCACTGAGCCGCGAGAATCACAATGGAGTCATTTCCAGCCAAAGTTACGACGAATCGTCCGTGGTTTGACAAAGGAGCAACTCTATCATCAAGGGACATTTTGCTATCAATTTTGGTTTCTCACGACTTCAGGATGATCATTGAGCGCTTGCTTATCGCAATGGAATCTTCTCCAGCCAAAGTTACAATGGATCGTCCATAGATCGGCCAAAGGGCAACCACAAAATCATAGTATGTTTCGCACTCAGTTTACATTTTGGATGACTTGAGGGTGACATTGAGCCTTGATGATTTCAGGGGAGTCATTTCAACCTAAAATTACGACGGATCGTCCGTTGTTTGGAAAAAGGATAACTCCGTCATCATGCGAAATTTTGCTCCCAATTTGCGATTCGGGCAAAGCCGCGGAGGTCATAATGGAGTCATCTCCAACAAAAGTCACGACGGATCGGCCATGGTTTGGCTAAAGGGCAAGTCCATCATCATGGGAGATTTCGCTCTCACTTTATGTTTCGGACTACATGAGGGTAATCACAATGGAGTCATTTCCACCCAAAGTTACGACGGATCATCTGTGGTTCGGTGAAAGGGCAACTGCATCACCAGGGGAAATTTTGCTCTCAATTTAAATTTCGCACGAGTTGATGGTGATCATTGAGGTCGTTGATCGCAATGGAATCATTTCCACCCAAAGTTACAATGCATCGTCTGCAGATCAGCCTAAGGGCGACGATAAAATCACAGAAAATTTCTCCCTCAATTTGCATTTCGGACAACTTGAGGGTAATTATTGGGCCTTGATAATTTCAATGGAGTCATTTCAAGCTAAAGTTACGATGAATCGTCCATGGTTCGGCAAAAGGGCAACTTCAACATCAAGGGAAATTTTGCTCTCCATATCGGCTTTGCACGGGTTGAGGGTAATCATTGAGCTTGATGATCGTAATGGAATCATTTCCAACCAAAGTGACAAAGGATCATCCATAGATCGGCCCAAGGCAACCTCAAAATCACAGGAAGTTTCGCCAGCAATTTACATTTCGAACGACTTTAGGGTGATCATTGAGCCTTGATGATTTCAAGGGAGTCATTTCAAGCTCAAGTTCCGACAAATCCTCCATTCTTTGGCAAAGGATGACTCCATCATCACGGGAAATTTCGCTCTCAATTTATACTTGGGCGGAGCTTTGGTGGTCACAATGGAGTCATCTCTAGCAAAAGTTACGACGGATCGACCGCTATTCGACAAATGGGCAAGTGCATCATCACGAGAGATTTCACTCTCACTTTATGTTTCTGACTACTTGAGGGTGATCATTGAGCCTTGGTGATCACAACGGAGTCATTTCAAGCTAAAATCACGACGGGTCATTTGCGATTCAGTGAAAGGCCAACTCCATCATCAAGGGAAATTTTGCTCTCCATTTCGGTTTGGCATGAGCTGAGGGTGATCATTGAGCTTGGTGATCGCAATGGAATCATTTCCAGCAAAAATTACAATGGGTGGTCCACAAATCGGCCCAAAGGCAACCACAAAAGCACAGGAAATTTCGCCCTCAATTTACATTTCGGATGACTTGAGAGTGATTATGAGCCTTCATGATTTTAATGGAGTCATTTCCTGCCAAGGTTATGACGGATAGTCTGTTGTTTGGAAACAAGATAACTCTATCATCAAGCGAAATTTTGCTCTCAATTTACATTTCGGACGGAGTCTTGGCGATCACAATGGAGTCATCTCTGGCCTAAGCTATGATGGATCGATCGTGGTTCGGTGAACGGGCAAGTCCACCATCATGGGAGATTTCGATCTCAATTTATGTTTCAGACTACTGAGGGTGATCATTGAACCCTTGTGATCACAATGGAGTCATTTCCAGCCAAAGTTACGATGGATCGTTCGTGGTTCGGCAAAAGGGCAACTCCATCATCAAGGAAAATTTTGCTCCCAAATTCAGTTTCGCACGAGTTGAGGGTGATCATTGAGCTTGGTGATCACAATGGAATCAGTTCCAGTGAAAGTTACGATGGATCGTTCGCAAATCAGCCCAAGGGCAACCATAAAATCACAGGAAATTTCGCCCTCAATTTATATTTTGGACAACTTGTGGGCAGTCATTGATCATTGATTATTTCAGTGGAGCCATTTTGATAAGAACCCAAGCGCTAACTCCTCTCAAAAGCTAGCTCAGGAGTGGAGGGTTGGCTCTGGCCTTATATTCCAGCCGAGGAGGCACTCCACAACTGATGTGGGATACATCTTCCCCACCCCCTTGAGTCCCGATCGCCTCGGTTGGCGATCCGTCGAACCCCAAGCGACGCCGGTGGAATAGTAGAGTGGTGGCTCTGATACCAACTGTGATGCGAACCTCGCCAACACCGTGATGAGACCCAGTACCAGGTATGATAAGAACCTCACCAACAGGTGATGAAACCCGTATACAACTAAGGTCTCCAGGGAACGTGTCCTCGTCAAGTTCGAAAGGTGGAACCTTGAGCCATTACCTATAAAGAGGTAAGAACCTTGGTATAGTGAAGACGCCACAATCAACTATGGAAGGGTTGATTGATAAGTCGGGGATGAACGCCACGGATGACTCCGATAAGTTCGAAGGTTCCAAAAGAACCAATGAGAATAAAATCTCACATTTTATTGATTCATTATCTGAATGAATGAAAAATACAATGTGACCACTTGGGTATTTATAGACTCCTAATAAAAATATAAAATTTATAAATATATCCTATCAGCTATCCTAAAGATATGGTAAATATATTGTAAATATATCTAAAAGATATCTTAAGAATATTCCGAGGAAACCACAATATTTCCTAAATATATATGAAAAATATACTCTCCTAATATATTCAAATCATAATACAAAATATGCAATCAGCTCATAAAAACAAATATAACTTCATATCTCTGAAATCTTCTTGTCGGTTTTGAAGCTCCTCTTTCCTTGAAATTGATATTGACTTCTATTCTTGATATCCTCGTCTTGATTCACATCATTCCCCTCCTCTTGAAAAGGATTTGTCCTCAAATCTGATTGCTGGAGAACTCGAGTTGATCTATCTTCTGTGGAAGTTGCTTGGAACACCTCTTTGTTGGAAGCTCAATCATTCTGTTGGCTCAATTTGTTTCTTCTTTTCCCGGTCTTTGCACCCTTTTATTTTTTTCTCTCACTTTTTTCTTTCCTTTTTTCTCTCTCTCTCTTTTTTTTCTTTCTTCTTTTTTTTTGAAGAACACAAAACAAAGAATGATGAAAAAAATAACCTAAAGGATAGATAGAACCTGACTTAGAACGTTGGCTCTGATACCAAATGATGCGAACCTCACCAACACCGTGGTGAGACCCAGAACCAAGTATGATAAGAACCTCACCAACAGGTGACGAAACCCGTATACAACTAAGGTCTCCAGGGAACGTGTCCTCGTCAAGTATTTGGCTTTTACCCTCTAATATGCTCACCACTCTGGCCTTTTTCCACTCTTGTTGCCTTCTTTAGTTCTTAATCGGACTCAAGGAACAACCAAGAAACTTGCAGCAATTCAAGTATGAATCCAACCAAAACAAATCCCAAGGATCCTTAGGTGAAAAGTCAAGGAAATAGATGAGTATGAATCTTAAACAAAAGAATGATGGAAAAGGAATGATTCTGAGCAAGAAAACTAGGTGGATTTATGATTGATGAGTTTATGCTAAGATAGTATGAAATCTTCTTCGCTTCCCTTGATTTCTTTCTTTCTACTTTTGGTTTCTGTCTTTCTTTCTTTTTTTTTTGTCTTGCTGTTGATACTTTTTTTTCTTTCTTTCTTTTTTTTTGCACGAATTTTTTTTTTCATGCAAGCAAACTCAAGAACGAACTAAGAAAAGAAAGGATAGATTTCAACAAGAACGAAGAAGAAAATAATGAAAAAGGATAGATGAAACCTGTCTTAGAACCAAAGCTCTGATACCAACTGATGCGAACCTCGCCAACACCGTGATGAAACCCATTATCAAGTATGATATGAACCTCACCAACTTGTGACGAAACCCGTATCCAACTAAGGTCTCCAGGAAACGTATCCTTGTCAAGCTCGAAAGGTGGAACCTTGACCCATTACCTATAAAGAGGTAAGAACCTTGGTATAGTGAAGACGCCACAATCAACTATGGAAGGGTCAATTGATAAGTCGGGGATGAACGCCATGGATTACTCCGATAAGTTCGTCTGGATGAACGCCACGGATGACTCCGATAAGTTCGAAGGTTCTAAAAGACCCAACGAGAATTAAACTCACATTTTATTGATTCATTATCTGAATGAATGAAAAATAAAATGTGACCACTTGGGTATTTATAGACTCCTAATAAAAATATAAAATTTGTAAATATATCCTATCAGCTATCCTAAAGATGTGGTAAATATATTCTAAATATATTTAAAAGAGATCTTAAGAATATTCCTAGGAAACCACAATATTTCCTAAATATATCAAAAATATACTCTCCTAATATATTCAAATCATAATACAAAATATGCAATCAGCTCATAAAAACAAATATAACTTCATATCTCCGAAATCTTCTTGTTGGTTTTGAAGCTCCTCTTTCCTTGAAACTGATATTGACTTCTATTCTTGATATCCTCATCTTGATTCATATCATTCCCCTCTTGAAAAGGATTTGTCCTCAAATCTGATTGCTGGAGAGCTCGAGTTGATATATCTTCATGTGGAAGTCGCTTGGAACACCTCTTTGTTTGAAGCTCGATCATTTTGTTGGCTGAATTTGTTTCTTCTTTTACCGGTCTTTGCACCCTTTTATTTTTTTCTCTCACTTTTTTCTTTCCTTTTCTTCTCTCTCTCTTTTTTCTTTTTTTTCTTTTTTTTAAAGAAAGCGAAAACAAAGAATGATGAAAAAACTAAAGATAACCTAAAGGATAGATAGAACCTGACTTAGAATGTTGGCTCTGATACCAAATGATGTGAACCTCACCAACACCGTGATGAAACCCAATATCAAGTATCATATGAACCTCACCAATTTGTGACGAAACCCGTATCCAACTAAGTTCTCAGGGAAACGTGTCCTTCTCAAGCTCGAAAGGTGGAACCTTAACCCATTACCTATAAAGAGGTAAGAACCTTGGTACAGTGAAGACGCCACAATCAACTATGGAAGGGTTGATTGATAAGTTGGGGATGAACGCCGCGGATTACTCCGATAAGTTCGTCTGGATGAATGCCACGGATGACTTCGATAAGTTCGAAGGTTCTAAAAGAACCAATGAGAATAAAACTCACATTTTATTGATTCATTATCTGAATGAATGAAAAATACAATGTGACCACTTGGGTATTTATAGACTCATAATAAAAATATAAAATTTGTAAATATATCCTATCAGCTATCCTAAAGATATGGTAAATATATTCTAAATATATCTAAAAGATATCTTAAGAATATTCCTAGGAAACCACAATATTTCCTAAATATATAAAAAATATACTCTCCTAATATATTCAAATCATAATACAAAATATGCAATCAGCTCATAAAAACAAATATAACTTCATATCTTCGAAATATTCTAGTCGGTTTTGAAGCTCCTCTTTCCTTGAAACTGATATTGACTTCTATTCTTGATATCCTCGTCTTGATTCATATCAAACTGATAAGAACCCAAGCCCTAACTCCTCTCAAAAGCTAGCTCAGGAGTGGAGGGTTGACTCTGGCCCTATATTCCAGCCCAGGAGGCACTCCACAACCGATGTGGGACGCATCACATTTCCAGCTAAAGTTACGACGGATCGTCCATTGTTTGGCAAAAGGATAGCTCCGTCATTACGAGAAATTTCACTTTTAATTTATGCTTTGGATGGAGCCTTGGTGATCACAATAGTGTCATTGCAAGCCAAGGTTACAACGGATCGACCGTGGTTCGGCAAAAGGACAAGTCCATCATCACGGGAGATTTCTCTCTCAATTTACATTTCGGACTACTTGAGGGTGACCATTGAGCTGCGAGAATCGCAATGGAGTCATTTCCAGCCAAAGTTACGACGAATCGTCCGTGGTTCGGCAAAGGGGCAACTCTATCATCAAGGGACATTTTGCTATCAATTTTGGTTTCGCACGACTTGAAGATGATCATTGAGCGCTTGCTTATCGCAATGGAATCTTCTCCAGCCAAAGTTACCATGGATCGTCCGTAGATCGGCCAAAGGGCAACCACAAAATCATAGTATGTTTCGCACTCAGTTTACATTTTGGATGACTTGAGGGTGACATTGAGCCTTGATGATTTCAAGGGAGTCATTTCAACCTAAAATTACGACAGATCGTCCGTTGTTTGGAAAAAGGATAACTCCGTCATCACGAGAAATTTTGCTCCCAATTTACGATTCGGGCAAAGCTGTGGAGGTCATAATGGAGTTATCTCCAACAAAAGTCACGACGGATCGGCCATGGTTTGGCTAAAGGGCAAGTCCATCATCATGGGAGATTTCGCTCTCACTTTATGTTTCGGACTACGTGAGGGTGATCACAATGGAGTCATTTCCACCCAAAGTTATGACGGATCATCTGTGGTTCGGTGAAAGGGCAACTGCATCATCAGGGGAAATTTTGCTCTCAATTTCAATTTCGCACGAGTTGATGGTGATCATTGAGGTTGTTGATCGCCATGGAATCATTTTCACCCAAAGTTACAATGCATCGTCTGCAGATCAGCCTAAGGGCGATGACAAAATCACAGAAAATTTCTCCCTCAATTTGCATTTCGGACAACTTGAGGGTGATTATTGAGCCTTGATAATTTCAATGGAGTCATTTCAAGCTAAAGTTACGATGAATCGTCCATGGTTCGGCAAAAGGGCAACTCCAACATCAAGGGAAATTTTGCTCTCCATATCGGCTTTGCACGGGTTGAGGGTAATCATTGAGCTTGATGATCGCAATGGAATCATTTCCAACCAATGTGACAATGGATCATCCATAGATCGGCCCAAGGGCAACCTCAAAATCACAGGAAGTTTCGCCATCAATTTACATTTCGAACGACTGTAGGGTGATCATTTAGCCTTGATGATTTCAAGGGAGTCATTTGAAGCTCAAGTTCCGACGAATCCTCCATTCTTTGGCAAAAGGATGACTCCATCATAACGGGAAATTTCGCTCTCAATTTATACTTGGGCGGAGCTTTGGTGGTCACAACGGAGTCATGATGCGAACCTCGCCAACACCGTGATGAAACCCGATATCAAGTATGATATGAACCTCACCAACTCGTGACGAAACCCGTATACGACTAAGGTCTCCAGGAAACGTGTCCTTATCAAGCTCGAAAGGTGGAACCTTGACCCATTACCTATAAAGAGGTAAGAACCTTGGTATAGTGAAGACGCCACAATCAACTATGGAAGGGTTGATTGATAAGTCGGGGATGAACGCCACGGAATTCTCCGATAAGTTCGAATAGTTCTTCAAAGAACCAAAGAGAATAAAATCTCACACTTCATTAATGAATAAACTGAGCCAAATTCGTTCAAAGCAAGCACCAACCTTTAAATAGGCCAAGTGCAATATTACATCACAAAAAACCTTCCTAAATGGTTCTCATGGATAGGAAACTAATTAGAAAGCAAATCTAAGTGTTTTCTCAGGGAAATTACAATATATTTCCAATATATTCAGAACTAGATAAAGGGGAAGGTAATATATTCTACTTGCTAAAAGAGGAATGTGATATATTCTTGCAGATAACTTCAATATATCAGAATTGACTTGTGCTTCTCTTGCCTCTTTAGTTCTCTCAAGTGCCCTTCTTGAAAATATTCTTTCTCTTTACATCTAATTGAGATATATTTCTTCAAATTACTTTCCCTCTTGACATTCAACTGAAATATGTGGCCTTCATCATTTGTCCATTTTTGAAATATTATGGATAATGTTGAGTTATTGAGCTTGCTCATCACTTGTGTGCATATCCATGTCCGCTTCTTTGTCGTGCACGAGCTTCTCATCATCCGATCATGAGAGACTTCGATTGCAGGCTTTGAGCTCGTATCTTGGATCACATCATTCCCCTCGTCTTAAAAAGGATTTGTCCTCAAATCTTGCCCTGCATTAAATGAAGATAAATTAGAAACTTGGAAATTATCATTATCTTTACACTCACCTTGCTGTTCAAATTTGTAAGCATCATTGGCAATCTGCTCAAGAACTCAAAATAGTCCATCTCCATGAGGATGTCGCTTTGAATGCATTTGAATGTGAATCTTCTTCTTCCTCATGCACAATGAATTACAACAACCTGGATCAAACACAAAATTCTTGCTGCCACTGTTAGGGTGCATGGCTTTCACATGATTTGACTTAACAAATTCACCTTTCATCATTCCATCTAAGTATGAACATCCACTTGAGGGTAAAGATGTTAAATCCATGAGAATCAATGAACTAAAGCCATATACTTGCTTTGAATGAGAAAACTTAGTGGTAGATGGAATAAAACTAGAATAAGTAACCTTATCATTGGGAAAACAGTATTCCCATGCTTTAAAATCAATTCTTGCATAACAACTCAAAAACAATGGTTTATTTCGAAGTTCTCTCAAATTTTTCCAAGTGTTATTCAAAAAAATAACTCCTTTTCTCAAAATAAACACACTATGTAACCTCAAAATCATTCCAAATATCAAATCATCATGAGTGGTATCATCCATTATATGACATGGAATATAGTAACAATATAAATTAGATAAGTAATGAAAACCACTTACCTGACTTACCAAAGTAGATGATTGCCAATCTGGCCTTGTCTTTTTCTCTTCAACAAGCTTCTCAATCTCTATAGCATTCAAAAGAAAAATTACCTTATCCATACAAATAGTACTAATTTCAAGTTTAATAAGTAGCCATTCTTTCCTTAAGGCCTCTAAAATAAGTCTTGGATGTTCAGCATGATCATCTAGACTCTTACTATAATGAATATCATCAAAGTAGATAAAAGCATACAAATTATGACTCATAAATCTCATAAAAGCACTATGACTATTAATCAATCCAAAAGACATAAACAACATCTTATATAAATCACATGGGTTTTTGCATTCAATGTTTAACTCATGATTTTCTCTCACCCTAGCATGATGGAATTCACCTTTAAGATGAATCTTTAAAATCATATATGCATCATGAAATCCATCTAACATGCGATCTAAATGAGGAACAGAATTAGGGCACATGACCATGGTGTTTTTGATGGCTTGAAAATCAGAAAACCCTATCCATGTTTGATCTGCATGCTCTAGTAACATTAAGACAATAAAGGGACTCATGTACTCACTAGCTTGTAGATTTACCGCTTGCTCATTGGGTTGTAGTTGAATCTCCTTCATCTCCTTATGATTACTTCTAATGGCTAGTTGGTTTGGACTTGATCCTTGATGCACTTCCTTGACTTCCTGCAAATAAGAAATAATATTGCTCGACAAGAATCCAACAAGATTGTTAGTAAATAAAATCGGCTCCTTAATCATAAGGGGCTGATGTAAAATTAAAGAACTCTCAATCTCATGGTATTTTTCCTCTCTTGCACTTACTAATAATATATCACTTTCACGGTGTCTCTTCTTAATTTCTTTTCTCTCATTTTCTTTTCCCTCATGTTCCAGCTCTTTTTCTTCATTCTCAACTCTCATATTGTTTTTTTCACACTCTCGCTCTTCACTACACTCTTTCTTTTGCACACTCTCTCTTTTTTCATCACACTCTCTTTCTTGAGCATTCTTTTGGTTCTCATGAATTTGTGTAATACTCTCAGTTTGTTTGACTTCCACAGATGGCTCAGAACAGATCTTCATTGAGGGGACCTCAACTTGCTCAGAGGTTGATCTTGAAAAACTTGTTGCAGCCATGCTTGTGCGTCATTCATCCATGTTTCTTTGCTTCAACCGTCGTTCAAATTGCATGGCATGGAGCAACATATCATTGAGCTCCTCATAGCAATGCATCCCCACAACATCAACAATCTCACGATTTAGTCTGCTTAAGAACCTGTCCTTGGTGGCCTCAATATCCTCCTCCACATTGGCTCGGCTTGTTGCAACCTCCATTTCTTTGTAATATTCAATAACGCTCTTTGATCCTTGAGTGAGATGTTGCAATTGTGTTTGTGCAATTCCCAGCGATAGGAATTGGTAGGAATCGTTGCCTCATTATTGACTTCATCTCGCTCCTTGTCTCAATGGTTCACTCTCTATTTTGTCTCCGACTTGTAATAATCCGATCCCACCAAATAATAGCATAGTCGGAGAATTGAAATGAAGCAAGTTGTACCTTTTTCTTTTCAGAGTAGATATGATGTTTAAAGACCATCTCCATTCCCTCCTCCCACAAAAGATAAGCTTCGGGGTCATTTTTGCCTTGGAAAGTTGGAAACTTCACTTTTGTGTCACGGAGATCATTGTCCCGCCTTGGTCTTCTCGATTCTTTATCTTCATATGGAAGCTGAAAGCTTTTTCTTTTTGCTTCATTCTCAATTCAATCTATCTTCTTATGGATTTGTTTGAATTCAGCTCTCATCATCCTCCCAACCTTGTGTACATATGCTTATAGTTGTACATCTTCGAATGCGGTTTCCACTTGATAGTGGGACATGATGAGAATCTGCAACAGATATTAGGACCTCACAAGCACTCTCTCACATGTTTCTCTCAAGAATGTGTTCACTCAATTCACTCGTGTTTGCACTCAAACGGCTTTTACCCTCTAATAATCTCACCACTCTTGCCTTTTTCCACTCGTATATTCTCTTTCAGTTCTTTTTGAACTACACAAACTATAATCAGAATGTCCCACAACAATCAACCACGACTTCACCAAGATTTGAAAGAAGAGAATAGGGTCGAGTTCCAAAGTAATGAAGATCAAGACAAATAAGGGAATTACGGACAAGAGAATGATAGATCAATTGAAAACAATCAACTTTGAGTACGAAGATGTCGATAACTCTATGAATGGTGAAATAATTCTTGAACTTGTTCAAGGTCTCACTTCTTCCACTTTTTTCTACCTTTTTTTCACTGTTGATTCTTTTTTTTTGCAGCTTTTTTCTTTCTTTTTTTTTGCTTCTTTTTTTTTTGCTACTTGTTTTTTTTTCTCCCACTACTTTTTTTTTTTACTTTTTATGAAGAAGATAATAGAAAAGAAAGAAGATAAAGAAAACAACGAAGATGAAAGAAAACGAAGAGAAACTAAAAGGATAGATTGAACCTGACTTAGAACGTTGGCTCTCATACCAAATGATGCGAACCTCGCCAACACCATGATGAAACCCGATATCATGTATGATATGAACCTCACCAACTCGTGACGAAACCCGTATACGACTAGGGTCTCCAGGAAACGTGTCCTTATCAAGCTCGAAAGGTGGAACCTTGACCCATTACCTATAAAGAGGTAAGAACCTTGGTGTAGTGAAGACGCCACAATCAACTATGGAAGGGTTGATTGATAAGTCGAGGATGAAAGCCACGGAATTCTCTGATAAGTTCGAATAGTTCTTCAAAGAACCAAAGAGAATAAAATCTCACACTTCATTAATGAATAAACTGATCCAAATTCTCCCAAAGCAAGCACCAACCTTTAAATAGGCCAAAGTGCAATATTCCATCACAAAAAACCTTCCTAAATGGTTCTCATGGGATAGGAAACTAATTAGAAAGCAAATCTAAGTGTTTTCTCAGGGAAATTACAATATATTTCCAATATCTTCAGAACTAGATAAAGGGGAAGGTAATATATTCTACTTGCTAAAAGAGGAATGTGATATATTCTTGCAGATAACTTCAATATATCAGCATTGACTTGTGCTTCTCTTGCCTCTTTAGTTCTCTCAAGTGCCCTTCTTGAAAATATTCTTTCTCTTTACATCTAATTGAGATATATTTCTTCAAATTACTTTCCCTCTTGACATTTAGCTGAAATATGTGGCCCTCACCATTTGTCCATTTTTGAAATATTATGGATAATGTTGAGTTATTGAGCTTGCTCATCACTTGTGTGCATATCCATATCCGCTTCTTTGTCGTGCACGAGCTTCTCATCATCCGATCATGAGAGACTTCGATTGCAGGCTTTGAGCTCGTATCTTGGATCACATCAAGTCATCTCTAGCAAAAGTTACGACGGATCGACCGCTATTCGACAAATGGGCAAGTCCATCATCACGGGTGATTTCACTCTCACTTTATGTTTCAGACTACTTGAGGGTGATCATTGAGCCTTGGTGATCACAACGGAGTCATTTCAAGATCACGATGGGTCATTTGCGATTCAGCCAAAGGCCAACTACATCATCAAGGGAAATTTTGCTCTCCATTTCGGTTTCGCATGAGCTGAGGGTGATCATTGTGCTTGGTGATCGCAATGGAATCATTTCCAGCAAAAGTTACAATGGGTGGTCCGCAAATCGGCCCAAGGGAAACCACAAAATCACAGGAAATTTCGCCCTCAATTTACATTTCGAATGACTTGAGAGTGATTATGAGCCTTCATGATTTTAATGGAGTCCTTTCCTGCCAAGGTTATGACGGATAGTCCGTTGTTTGGAAACAAGATAACTCCGTCATCAAGCGAAATTTTGCTCTCAATTTACATTTCGGATGGAGTCTTGGCGATCACAATGGAGTCATCTCTGGCCTAAGCTATGATGGATCGATCGTTGATGTGAATCAAGACGAGGATATCAAGAATAGAAGTCAATATCAATTTCAAGGAAATAGGAGCTTCAAACCGACAAGAAGATTTCGGAGATATGAAGTTATATTTGTTTTTATGAGCTGATTGCATATTTTGTATTATGATTTGAATATATTAGGACAGTATATTTTTGTTATATTTAGGAAATATTGTGCTTTCCTAGGAATATCCTTAACATATATTTTAGATATATTTAGATTATATCTACCATATCTTTAGGTTAGCTATTAGAATATATCTGCACCTTTTATATTCCTATTAGTAGTCTATAAATACACAAGTAGGTCACATTGTATATTCATTCATTTAGATAATGGATCAATAAGAATGAGTTCTTATTTTATTTGGTTCTTTAGAACCACCGAACTTATCGAAGTAATCCGTGGCGTTCATCCAGATGAACTTATCGGAGTAATCCGTGGCGTTCACCCCGACTTAGCAATCAACCCTTCCATAGTTGATTGTGGCGTCTTCACTATACCAAGGTTCTTACCTCTTTATAGGTAATGGGTCAAGGTTCCACCATTCGAGCTTGACAAGGACATGTTTACTAGAGACCTTAGTCGTATACGGGCTTCGTCACGAGTTGGAGAGGTTCTTATCATACTTGGCACTGGGTCTCATCACGGTGTTGACGAGATTCGCATCAATCGTGGTTCGGTGAAAGGGCAAGTCCACCATCACGGGAGATTTCGATCTCAATTTATGTTTTGGACTGCTGAGGGTGATCATTGAACCCTTGTGATCACAATGGAGTCATTTCCAGCCAAAGTTACGATGGATTGTTCGTGGTTTGGCAAAAGGGCAACTCCATCATCAAGGGAAATTTTGCTCTCAAATTCAGTTTCACACGAGTTGAGGGTGATCATTGAGCTTGGTGATCACAATGGAATCAGTTCCAGCGAAAGTTACGATGGATCGTCCGCAAATCAGCCTAAGGGCAACCATAAAATCACAGGAAATTTCGCCCTCAATTTACATTTTGGACAACTTGTGGGCAATCACTGGCCATTGATTATTTCAGTGGAGCCATTTCCGGCTAAAGTTGCAACAGATCGTCCATTGTTTGGCAAAAGGATAGCTCCGTCATTACGAGAAATTTCACTTTCAATTTACGCTTTGGATGGAGCCTTGGTGGTCACAATAGTGTCACTGCAAGCCAAGGTTACAACGGATCGACCGTGGTTCGGCAAAAGGACAAGTCCATCATCACGGGAGATTTCTCTCTCAATTTACGTTTCGGATTGCTTGAGGGTGACCATTGAGCCGCGAGAATCACAATGGAGTCATTTCTAGCCAAAGTTACGACGAATCGTCCGTGGTTCGGCAAAGGGGCAACTCTATCATCAAGGGACATTTTGCTATCAATTTTGGTTTCACATGACTTGAGGATGATCATTGAGCACTTGCTTATCACAATGGAATCTTCCCCAGCCAAAGTTACGATGGATCGTCCGTAGATCGGCCAAAAGGCAACCACAAAATCATAGTATGTTTCGCACTCAGTTTACATTTTGGATGACTTGAGGGTGACATTGAGCCTTGATGATTTCAAGGGAGTCATTTCAACCTAAAATTACGACGGATCGTCCGTTGTTTGGAAAAAGGATAACTCCGTCATCACAAGAAATTTTGCTTTCAGTTTGCGATTCGGGCAAAGCCGTGGAGGTCATAATGGAGTCATCTCCAACGAAAGTCACGACGGATCGGCCATGGTTTGGCTAAAGGGCAAGTCCATCATCATGGGAGATTTAGCTCTCACTTTATGTTTCGGACTACATGAGGGTGATCACAATGGAGTCATTTCCACCCAAAGCTACGACGGATCATCTGTGGTTCGGTGAAAGGGCAACTGCATCATCAGGGGAAATTTTGCTCTCAATTTCAATTTCGCACGAGTTGATGGTGATCGTTGAGGTTGTTGATCGCAATGGAATCATTTCCACCCAAAGTTACAATGCATCGTCTGCAGATCAGCCTAAGGGCGACGATAAAATCACAGAAAATTTCTCCCTCAATTTGCATTTCGGACAACTTGAGGGTGATTATTGAGCCTTGATAATTTCAATGGAGTCATTTCAAGCTAAAGTTACGATGAATCGTCCATGGTCCGGCAAAAGGGCAACTCCAACATCAAGGGAAACTTTGCTCTCCATATCGGCTTTGCACGGGTTGAGGGTAATCATTGAGCTTGATGATCGCAATGGAATCATTTCCAACCAAAGTGACAATGGATCATCCATAGATCGGCCCAAGGGCAACCTCAAAATCACAGGAAGTTTCGCCATCAATTTACATTTCGAACGACTTTAGGGTGATCATTGAGGCTTGATGATTTCAAGGGAGTCATTTCAAGCTCAAGTTCCGACGAATCCTCCATTCTTTGGCAAAAGGATGACTCCATCATAACGGGAAATTTCGCTCTCAATTTATACTTGGGCGGAGCTTTGGTGGTCACAATGGAGTCATCTCTAGCAAAAGTTATGACGTTTCGACCGCTATTCGACAAATGGGCAAGTCCATAATCACGGGTGATTTCACTCTCACCTTATGTTTCAGACTACTTGAGGGTGATCATTGAGCCTTGGTGATCACAACAGAGTCATTTCAAGATCACGACGGGTCATTTGCGATTCAGCGAAAGGCCAACTCCATCATCAAGGGAAATTTTGCTCTCCATTTTGGTTTCGCATGAGCTGAGGGTGATCATTGTGCTTGGTGATCGCAATGGAATCATTTCCAGCAAAAGTTACAATGGGTGGTCCGCAAATCGGCCCAAGGGCAACCACAAAATCACAGGAAATTTCGCCCTCAATTTACATTTCGGATGACTTGAGAGTGATTATGAGCCTTCATGATTTTAATGGAGTCATTTCCTGCCAAGGTTATGACGGATAGTCCGTTGTTTGGAAACAAGATAACTCCGTCATCAAGCGAAATTTTGCTCTCAATTTACATGTCGGACGGAGTCTTGGCGATCACAATGGAGTCATCTCTGGCCTAAGCTATGATGGATTGATCGTTGATGTGAATCAAGACGAGGATATCAAGAATAGAAGTCAATATCAGTTTCAAGGAAATAGGAGCTTCAAACCGACAAGAAGATTTCCGAGATATGAAGTTATATTTGTTTTTATGAGCTGATTGCATATTTTGTATTATGATTTGAATATATTAGGACAGTATATTTTTGTTATATTTAGGAAATATTGTGCTTTCCTAGGAATATCCTTAAGATATATTTTAGATATATTTAGATTATATCTACCATATCTTTAGGATAGCTATTAGAATATATTTGTACCTTTTATATTCCTATTAGTAGTCTATAAATACACAAGTAGGTCACATTGTATATTCATTTATTCAGATAATGGATCAATAAGAATGAGTTCTTATTTTATTTGGTTCTTTAGAACCGCCGAACTGATCGAAGTAATCCGTGGCGTTCATCCAGATGAACTTATCGGAGTAATCCGTAGCGTTCACCCCGACTTATCAATCAACCCTTCCATAGTTGATTGTGGCGTCTTGACTATACCAAGGTTCTTACCTCTTTATAGGTAATGGGTCAAGGTTCCACCATTCGAGCTTGACAAGGACATGTTTCCTAGAGACCTTAGTCGTATACGGGTTTCGTCACGAGTTGGTGAGGTTCTTATCATACTTGGTACTGGATCTCATCACGATGTTGGGGAGGTTCGCATCGTTTGGGTTATCATACTTGGTACTGGAGCCAACGTTTTAAGTCAGGTTCATCCTTTAGGTTATCTTTGGTTTTTTTTCATCATTCTTTGTTTTTGCTTTCTTTAAAAGAAAAAGAAAAAAAGAGAGAGAGAGAAAAAAGGAAAAAAAAGGTGAGAGATAAAAATAAAAGGGTGCAAAGACCGGTAAAAGAATAAACAAATTCAACCAACAAAATGATCGAGCTCATTAAATCAGTTATAGTTTGTTTGATGGTATCTGCTACTCGGATAACCATGGTAATTCTAGAGCTAATACGTGCAACGAACCCCGACTTCTGGAAGGGATGCATTTATTAGATAAAAGGTCGACGCGGGCTTTGCCCGATGCTCTGATGATTCATGATAACTTGACAGATCGCACGGCCATCGTGTCGGCAACGCATCATTCAAATTTCTGCCCTATCAACTTTCGATGGTAGGATAGTGGCCTACTGTCAGCCCCTTAATGCTCAGACATCTATTTTGGCCGGGATGCTAAGTCCCTCAGTGGCATTCCAGCCATGCTATGTGCTAGAGGGAAAACTATGGTTCAGGCGTGTGGCGGCCCTATGAGTTCCAGCGACGGGAATCTGGTGTAAAATTCCCTGGCAGCAATATCACCTGCTACGAAAGGCAAGAAATTAAAATAAGCTCTTTAGGGGGGTATGTGGTGGCAGCCTCCCTCGGTACCAAGGCGTGGGGTGTGGATGCACATCCATGGTAGCATGCTAGGATGCTCGTGTGCGCAACAACACGAGCGTGGTACCGTGTGGCAATGGATGATCGCCACGGTGATCGATCGAGATCGATCACGTAGCGGGATGCTTGGTTAGAGGATTGTTGGGTGTCACGATCGACGGCAGGAATTCATGGTGGTGTTGCTCCATCAGGTGTTCGGTATGTTGCTCGATTATTGATCTACTGATGGCTTGGCTATGTTCGATCAGGTTGGCGGACATGGTAGCGTGCTAGCACAAGGGCACGCTACTATGCTGGTGACCTCGTGGCGGGATACCGTGGCGTGCTAGCGCTAGCAGCACGCTACGTCGCTAGCAACCTTGTAGCGGGATACCGTGGCGTGCTATTGCTAAGCACGCTACCACGTGGCGATGATGGGCAACACGCTGCTATGCTATCGTGGTACCGTGGTCGAGCAAGGCTGTCGCCGTGCTACCATGGTACCGTGGTCGAGGAAGCTGCTGCAACGCTACCACTACTGTGCTGCTATGCTACCGCGGTACCGTGGTAGAGCAAGGCTGCCACCGTGCTACCATGGTACCGTGGTCGAGGAAGCTGCTGCAACGCTACCACTACCGTGCTGCTACGCTACCGCGGTACCGTGGTCGAGCAAGGCTGCCGCCGTGCTACCATGGTACCGCGGTCGACGAAGTTGCTGCAATGCTACCATGCTCGAGCAAGGCTGCTACCGTGGTACCGTGGCAGAGCAATAGCCACGTGATTGATTGAGTACTGCTCGAGCAAGGATGCTACCGTGATCGAGCAAGCCACAGCAGTGATCGAGCAAGGCTGCTACCATGGTACCGTGGTCGAGGTACCTGCTGCAACGCTACCACTACCGTGCTGCTACGCTACCGCGGTACCGTGGTCGAGCAAGGCTGCCGCTGTGCTACCATGGTACCGTGGTCGACGAAGCTGCTGCAACGCTACCTTGCTCGAGCAAGGCTGCTATCGTGGTATTGTGGTCGAGCAATAGCCACGGCAGTGATCGAGTAATGCTCGAGCAAGGATGCTATCGTGCTCGAGCAGGGCACAGCAGTGATCGAGCACTGCCACGGTGGTGATCGAGCAAGGCTGCTGATGTGAATCAAGATGAGGATATCAAGAATAGAAGTCAATATCAGTTTCAAGGAAAGAGGAGCTTCAAACAGACAAGAAGATTTCGGAGATATGAAGTTATATTTGTTTTATATTATGATTTGAATATAATAGGAGAGTACATTTTTGTTATATTTAGGAAATATTGTGGTTTCCTAGGAATATTCTTAAGATATCTTTTAGATATATTTAGAATATATTTACCATATCTTTAGGATGGCTGATAGGATATATTTGCATATTTTATATTCTTATTAGTAGTGTATAAATACACAAGTAGGTCACATTGTATTTTCATTCATTCAGATAATGGATCAATAAGAATGAGTTCTTATTTTATCTGGTTCTTTAGAACCGTTGAA
>CM075289.1:1603210-1605710 GCA_037672795.1 Lagerstroemia speciosa | reverse complement strand
TGGTCAATAGCAGCGCTACCGGCACCCGAGCAATCGCTACGCTATGTAGTGATGGATGTGCGGCAGCAGGCATAGCGGGCGTAAGGGGGCAGGCTGCACCTCTTCCCCCTTAAAGAGCTTATTTAAAGTTTTTCTCCTTCCTAGAAGGTGATACTGTGACCCCCGAATTTTACACCACCTGCTTCTGCTGGAGCTCTGATCGAGCAAGGGACTGGCATGGTCGAGTACTGCTCGAGTAAGTGTGTAGCATGAGCGAGCAGCCCACAGCAGTGACCGAGCAAGCCACGGCAGTGATCGAGCGCTGCTCGAGCAGGGCTGATACCGTGGTCGAGCAAGCCATGGCATTGCTCGAGCAGTGCTCGAGCAAGGCTGCTACCGAGCTGCAGCAAGCCACGGGAGTGATGGAGCAGTGCTCGAGCAAGGTTGCTACTGTGCTGCTACGCTACCGCAGTACCGTGGTCGAGCAAGGCAGTCGCTGTGCTACCATGGTACTGTGGTCGAGGAAGCTGCTGCAACGCTACCACTACTGTGCTGCTACGCTACCGCAGTACCGTGGTCGAGCAAGGCTGCCACCATGCTACCATGGTACCGTGGTCGAGGAAGCTGCTGCAACGCTACCACTACCGTGCCGCTACGCTACCCCAGCACCGTGGTCGAGCAAGTTGCCGCCGTGCTACCATGGTACCGTGGTCCACAAAGCTGCTGCAGCACTACCATGCTCGAGCAAGGCTGCTACCGTGGTACCGTGGTCGAGCAATAGCCACGTCAGTGATCGAGTACTGCTCGAGCAAGGATGCTACCGTGGTCGAGCAATAGCCACATCAGTGATCGAGTACTGCTCAAGCAAGCCACAGTAGTGGTCGAGCACTGCTCGAGCAAGGCTGCTACCGTGCTCGAGCAAGGCACAACAGTGATCGAGCACTGCCACGGTAGTGATCGAGCAAGGCTGCTACCGTGCCACCGTGGTCGAGCAAGGCTGCTACCATGCTGCTGTGCTACCGCGATGCTGTGGTCGTGCAAGGCTGCCACAGTGCTACCGTGGTACCGTGGTCGAGCAAGGTTGTCGCCACGCTACCGTGCAGTCGAGCAAGGCTGCAGCTATGCTGCGGTGCTCGAGCAAGGCCGCTGCCGTGCTACCTTGGTACCGTTGTCTAGCAAGGCTGCTACCGCGGTACCGTGGTCCAGCAGTTGCTCAAGCAGGGCTGCTACCGTGCTCGAGCAAGCCACGACAATGATCGAGCAATGCTCGAGCAGGCTACTACCGTGATCTTGCAGTGCTCGACCAGGGTTGCTACAGTGCTGTCGTGCTACCGTGCTCGAGTATGGCTGTTGCTGTGCTGCTGTGGTACCGTGGTCGAGCAACCAATGGCAGTGCTCGGGCAAGGTAGCTACCGTGGTCGAGCAAGCTACCGTGGTACCGCGGTCGAGCAAGGCGGCAGCCGTGCTACCGTGCTCAAGCGGGGCTGCTGCCATGTCACCATGGTACCTTGGTTGAGCAAGGCTACTACCGTGCTACCGTGCTCGAGCAAGGCTGATACCATGGTCGAGCGAGCCATGACATAGCTGGAGCACTGCTCGAGCAAGGCTACTACCAATCGGTAGCAAGGCACAACAGTGATCGAGTAGTGCTTGACCAAGGCTGTCACCGTCATTGAGCAACCCATAGCAGTGATCGAGCAGTGCTTGACCAAGGCTGCTACCATGATCGAGCAAGCCATAGCAGTGCTCAAGTAGTGCCCGAGCAAAGCTACTACCATGATCGAGCAGTGCTCGACCAAGGCTATTGCTGTGCTACCGTGGTCGAGCAAGGCTGCCATCGTGCTACCGTGCTACCGTGGTCGAGGAAGGTTGCTGCCATGCTACCGTGTGATCAAGCAAGGTTACTGCGGTGCTCTAGCAAGCCACGGCAGTGATCGAGCAGGGCTGCTACTGTGCACGAGCAAGCCACGACAGTGATGGAGTAGTGCTCGAGCAAGGCTGCCACCGTGATGGAGCAGTGCTTGACCAGGGCTACTACCGTGCTGCTGTGCTACCGTGGTTGAGCAAGCTACCATGGCACCCTGGTCGAGCAAACTATGATGGCACCCTGGTCGAGCAAGGCTGCAGCCATGCTACCGTGCTCGAGTATTGCTACTGCAGTGCTGCCGGGGTACCTCGGTCGAGCAAGCTACCATGGTACCTCGGTCGAGCAAGCTACCATGGTACCTCGGTCGAGCAAGCTACCATGGTACCGCGGTCGAGCAAGGCGGCAGCCGTGCTACCGTGGTCGAGCAGGGTTGCTGCCATGTCACCGTGGTCTAGCATGGCTGCTACTGTGCTACCGTGGTTGAGCAAGGCCGATACCATGGTCGAAAAAGCCACGGCATTGCTCGAGCAGTGTGCTCTAGCAAGGTTGCTACCGAGCTGCAGCAAGGCACTGCAGTGATAGAGTAGTACTTGACCAAGGCTGCTACCGTGATCGAGCAAGCCACAGCAGTGATCGAGCAGTGCCCAAGCAAGG
>CM075289.1:1588210-1595710 GCA_037672795.1 Lagerstroemia speciosa | reverse complement strand
TTGCCCGCTACCATGACTTCGAGGCACACTCATGGTAGGCGGGTTTGGGATACCACCTCAGGGGTCTAACAAACCTCCCCCACCAGAAGAGGTCGACGCCCTGGTCGACTTTGCTGCGTGGTATGCCTCTAAGACCTTGACGTACCTCTCGACGTTTTCTGACATCCTTGGCCATAGATATGACCTTGAGAGCAGTGCCACCATGCGCTCCCGCCCTCGATGTCCAGCCCCCTAGCTGTTATGGCACTCCTCCATGAGTCTGCGATGCAATCCCCCTCCGCAAGGGACGTATAGGCGACCACCCTTCCCGTATAGTAGCCCGTCTTTCAGCCGATAGCATCGCACTGTGCCATCCTTTACCTGCTCCACCAAGAGCTTATAACCCCGATTCTGTTTCACCGCGGCCCGGATGTCCTTCAGGAAATCTGAAGTTCGATGGGAGATGGCACCAAATCTCTCCCTCCCGTTCACTGAGTAGCGCTGCTCCACAGGCTTCAGCTTCCGGCTTGCAATAGAGTACTCGTCCCGCATGAGCACGCCTCCAACCGCACAGTCATAATGTGCTTTGGAGGGCTTCACCAAGTTAGGAAGCCCAAGCACCTGCTCCTTCACCATGGCTTCCTTCGGCTCGTGGTCCACCGCCCTCCGTGGTAGTAGACCTGCTGGCAGCTCTTCAGGCATCACACCCTGAAGACTCCTACGTACCTTGGCACCCTCCGAAGGTACTTCTGGTTCTGGGCTAACACCTTGTGCCCCCGCTCCGCCTACATCCGCCAAGTAGGTGGGGCAACCCTTCTTCCTCCCTCATGCTACCCGCATGGCAGACACCCATTCCGTCGCAACCCCCTTGTTGTGACTGGAGCCTTTGTATCGTCGAACAAAGCATGGGTGTAGCGGATTGCCAATCATGAATCCGCCGAGGTGCATTGAGACCGTAACCGAGGCCTCCACAAAGAAGTTGTGCCCAAGAACCAGGTCATAGTTGTCCAGCGGGACAACCATGATGTCAAGGCTTCCCTCCCAAGACTCCATCTTGATGGGAACTCCTTTAGCCAGGCCACCAATTGGCTGGCTCTTCGAGTTGACTGTCTTCAACTCAGAGTTGTGCCGCTCCACTTTCAGCCCAAGTGGTTGCACCATCCTATCTGACACGAAAGTGTTGGATGCTCCTGTGTCTACCAATGCCGACACCTTTCGACCATTGAGTAGCACATCCACGAACAATAGTCCGTATGCAGCCTTCCGTCGATCAGAACGAAGTGCCCCTAGCACCTGCAACGTAGAGGCATGTACCACTGCCTCCTCATCAGAGTCCTGATCCATCAACGTCGAGAGCTTCTCCCTCTTTGGGCAATCCTTTGCCCTATGAGGGCCCTTGCAAATGAAGCAACCGGAATGAGTCCGAGGGTCCTTCTTCAAGGAGCCGTTTCCCTCGTTCTCCTTCTCCTTCCCAGTGTCCTCACGAGTGAGGCTGCTATTTCCCTTGCCGTTCCTTCCCTTGGCCTTGGACTTGGACACCTTGTCCTTGTCCTCGCCTTGCACCTCCTCCACCCCATCTTCCACAGGAGTGTTGCGCAAGTCGAGCAATGCATCAGCTGCTGCGAGAGCCGTTGGAAGGTCCTTCACACCTTGGCATCTGAGCTCCAGTTGAGCCCATGGCTGCAGACCCTTCAGAAATGTATATAGCTTATCTGTCTCTGACATGTCCGTCACATCAAGCATAAATAAGCTGAACTGCTTGACATATTCCCGCACCAAGCCGGTCTACTTCAGCTTCCCGAGTGTGTCCAGAGCCACCCACGCCGTGTTGCTCGGTAGGAATTGCTCTTTCAATTCCTGCTTCAGCGCTTCCCACGTCTCAATACGTGGTCTCCCAGCACTGAGTGCATCCTGGACCCGCGTCCGCCACCACAGCTTCGCATCATTAGCCAAGTACATGGTGGGTACCATGACCTTATTGGACCTTTGTAGCATCGAAGTAAGTCTCCATGTCCCAAAGGAAGTTCTCCAACTCCTTCGAACTCCGAGTACCTTCGAATGCCTTGGGCTTGGGGATCTTCACCTTTTGCCGAGTCTCACTCCCCGATGCTACTCCCTGAGAAGCTAGTTGTCACTTGATCAAGACCACATCGTCTCGCAATGCAGCGGCTTCAGAGACCAGGACCTTCACAAGATCCGTCAGCGTCCCACCAAGGTCATCGCCCTCTCCGACATTGTCTTCAAGAGCAAGGATGTGCTCATGCACAGCGCTCATCAAGGGTGCACCTTCTGTGATTGCGGCAACTTGCCTCTCCAAGGCCACCATTCATTCCCGCAGTGCCTCCATTGATCGAGTCGTCACGGTTGTAATTTTGCCGAAACCGAGGATGATACCAACTCCTTGGTACCAACCTTTAGGCTCTGATACTAGTTGTCACGGTTGCCAAGGGCGCTACCCAAATACCGCTCGCGTACCTTGGTACCGCTAGGCGTCAATAGCTCGCTCTGCTGACCAGCCACAAAATCTCCACACAACCGAGGCTCACAAGCCTAAAATTGATCAAAGCAACACAGAAGAGGATGGGAAAAATTAACTTGTATTATCTCACAACAAGTATAAAAAAAAACCCAACTACAGACTCTGGTCAAGTAAATGCCTCACAGCCCCCACTGCCTGCACTCCTCACTCGACTCCTCACAATACAGACTCAACACTGACACTCTCCTCTCAGTGTGTCCCACATGCCCTCATTTGTATGCTCTCCCTCTTGTGAGTGAATGTCTGGCTCTCCTCGAATCTGAAGTGCCTCTCTCAAATGAGAGTCCACGCCTATTTATACACGAAACCCACCAAGCAAATATGCCAGGTAATCTAGACTTTCCATAACAACAAGTCTATACAAGGTAGTTGACCAATCTCTATCAAGACTTTCCATGTGTGTCGGGAATATTCTCTTCCTGAGATTCCTCTTGCCATGTTGGATCCTTGATCCTCGGAAGCTTCCCAATCTGGCACACCTGTCTTCCATAGATAGGGCTGATTCTCCTCCTAAGGATCGCCTTGCCCTGTTGGATCCCCCGATCCTTGGTCAACTTCCATATTTGGCGTACTTGACTTCCATAAGTGGCTTCTAGGCGTATCCATGATTGCCTCCCCTAATCGTGGGCTGATTGGATCCATGCCATGATTCCCACTGCTCCCCATAAGGCAGGTTGTGATCCATCCCGGGAGAAAGCCTCTGGGCTCCATCGCTTCCCGTGTGCCTGCAACCACAGTCATGATCGAGAACCCTTCTCATGATCAAGTACCATCACAGTGCCTTCCTTGAGCAATCATGCGCATCGCTATCCAACACCTCAACACCTAGTTGATAATGTGCCCTCCCAGCACGTTGCCCGCTACCACGACTTCGAGGCACGGTCATGGTAGGCGGCTATTGGGATACCACCTCAGGGGTCTAACAGTAGTCCCCCACCAGAAGAGGTCGGTGCCCTCGTTTTGGCGAGTGTACTTGCTGGGGACTTCGTTCGTTGTCAAGACGGACAACGTGGTGAATACTTTCTTCAAGACACAACCAAAGCTGACCCTGAAGCAGGCTAGATGGCAAGAGGAGCTCACTCAATATGACTTTGAGTGGGAACACCGACCAGGGAGGCATAACCTCGTGGCAGATGCTCCGAGTTGGAAGAATGTGGAGGCTGTAGCTGCTATCTCCCAGTTGACTTCGGATTTCCTAAAGGACATCCGAGTAGCTGCACAACAGGACAAGAACTACCAGCTCTTGGTGGAGCAGGTGAAGGATGGCACTATGCGACGTTACTGGCTTGTGGATGGGCTACTCCAAGGGAAGGGTGGGTGCCTATATGTCCCTAGCAGAGGGGGACTACGTCGCAAGCTGATGAAGGAGTGCCACGACAACCAGTGGGCTGGACATCCAGGGCGGGAGCGCATGCTAGCGTTGCTCTCAAGGTCATATACATGGCCTAGGATGTCAGACGACGCCGAGGGGTACGTCAAGACCTGCCTCGTGTGCCTGCAGGATAAGGTGGAGAGGCGAGCTGAGGCAGGACTTCTCCAACCACTGAGCGTGCCAGAGAAACCGTGGGTCGGTTTCAATGGACTTTGTCGTTGGATTCCCTAAAGTCAGAGGGTATGCAGCAGTGATGGTGGTGGTGGACCGGTTCTCCAAACACGCCGTGTTCACTCCAGTGGCCAAGAACTGCACCGCGGAAGTAGCCGCTGACGCTTTCTACCACTCGGTTGTCAAGATGTTTGGGCTTCCAATCGAGATAGTGAGTGACCAAGACACTCGGTTTACAGGGAAGTTCTAGACTTGCTTGTTTGGGTTGATGGGATCCGAACTTAAGTTCTCGATAGCGAATCATCCTCAGACTGACGGTCAGACTGGGAGGATCAACGCTCTTCTGGAAGAGTACCTGCGGCACTATGTGACTGCAAGTCAACGCAATTGGCTAGACTTGCTGGATACGGTGCAGTTGTCCTACAACTTGCACCGGTCCTCTACCACTGGTTTTAGCCCGTTCGAGCTGGCAATGGGCTATCAGTCCCTCACTCCAAATGAGGTGGCCAAGCAGTGGAAGGAAGGACTGTGCCCCGCTGCATACCGGTTTGCTGGGAGTAGGCAGGAGATGGTTGAGGAAGCTCGGGACAGCCTCAACAAAGCTGCCAAGCATATGAAGAAGTACGCTGACCGAAATCGAAGACCGTTGGAGTTCCAGGTTGGGGACTTGGTTATGTTGAAACTGACCCCGCAGATCTGGAAGAAGGTCATGAACAAGAGATGGCACAAAGGCTTGTTTCGGCGGTACGATGGTCCCTTCGAGGTCATAAAGAAGGTCGGAGCAGTGGCCTATTGGCTTGCACTGCCGGAGCGGATGAAGATACACCTTCCTAAAGCCTTATCACCACAACAAGGAGCATCCTGATTGCTACAAGGTGAAGTGGGCTCCCTTGACTGTAGGGAAGGAGCTGGACAAGGAAGTGGAGCGCATTCTGAATCACAAAATGCTCGACTTTAGCAAGATGAATCGGAGGACGGAGTATCTCGTAAAGTGGAAGAATCAGCCGGAGTCTGAGGCCACTTGGGAGAAGGATGCTATCCTCTGGCAATACGAAGACCTCATCACGGCATACCACGCAGACAAGTCGACGAGGGCGTCGACCTCTTCTGGTGGGGGAGGTTTGTTAGACCCCTAGAGTGGTATCCCGATACCCACCTACCACGAGCATGACTCGGGCTGTGGTAGCAAGCAACGTGTTGGGTGGGCACGTTATCGACCAAGTGTCGAGGCATTGGATTGCGATGCGCATGACTGTTCCAGCAAGGCACTGTGATGGTGCTTGAGCATGAGACGGGTTCTCGATCATACCTGTGGTTGCCAGTACCCGGGAAGCGATGAAGCTCAGAGGCTATCCTCGGGATACATGCTACGGATGCTATGGAGTGCTTGAGCAGCGTTCCTTGGAGAAGATGGGGGCCATGGTGGAAGGATCAATCAAGGCCCTGGATCACAACCTGCCTTATTCGGAGCAGCGGGAATCATGGCATGGATCCAATCAATCCATGATTGGGGGAGGCAATCATGGATACGCCTAGGAGCCACTTATGGAAGTCAATCACGCCATATATGGAAGTTGACCAAGGATCGAGGGATCCAACAGGGCAACCGGATTCTTAGGAGGAGAATCAGCCCTATCTATGGAAGCTAGGTGTGCTAGAACGGGAAGCTTGCGAGGATCAGGGATCCAACATGGCAAGAGGAATCTCAGGAGGAGAATATTCCCGGCACACATGGAAAGTCTTGATAGAGATTGGTCAACTGCCTTGTATAGACTTGTCATTAGGGAAAGTCTAGAATACTTGGCTTATTTGGGTTGTTGGGCTTCATGTATAAATAGGCGTGGACTCTCATTTGAGTCATTCACTTCAGAATTCACATTCAGGCAATAGAGAGCACAAGAGAAACACTATGAGGAGAGTGTGGGTGCTGAGCCTATTGTGAGGATCGAGTCAGTGCTGTGAGGCACATACTAGATCAGAGTTTTGTAACGTTGGGTTTTTGTAACTTGTTGTGAGATAATACAAGATACTTTTTGTCCCAACTTCTACTTATGTTGTTTTGATCGTCTCTAGGCTCGTGAGCCTCGATTGTGCGGATTTTGTTGGCTGGTCGACAGAGAGTGTTGTTGACGCCTAGCGGTAGCCAGGGTATTCGAGTGGTGTTCGAGTAGCGCCCTTGGCCCCGTGACAGTTGGTATCAGAGCCCCGATTTCGGCAACATCACAACTATGACGACTCGATCAATGGAGGCACTGTGGGAACATATGGCAGCCTTGGAGAGGCAAGTTGCTACAGTGGCTGAAGGTGCGCCTTTGCTAAACGCTGTTCATGAGCGCATCCTTGCTTTCGAAGACAATGTCGAAGAGGGCTATGACCTTGGTGGGACATTGACAGACCTTGTGAAGTGTCTAGTCTTTGATGTCGCTGCGCTACGAGACGGCATGGTCTTGATCAAGCGACAACTGGCTACTCAAGAAGTAGCATCAGGGAGTGAGACTCGTGGGAAAGTGAAGATCCCCGAGCCCAAGGCATTTGAGGGTACTCGGAGTTCAAAGGAGTTAGAGAACTTCCTTTGGGACATGGAGACCTACTTCAATGCTGCGAAGGTCCCAAAAGCAGACAAGGTCATGGTTACCACCATGTACTTGGCAAATGATGCTAAGCTATGGTGGCGGACGCGGGTTCAAGATGCCCTCAGTGCAGGGAGACCACGTATTGAGATGTGGGAAGCACTGAGGCACGAGTTGAAGGAGTAGCTCCTATCGAGCAACACTGCCTGGGTTGCTCGGGACGCACTCGAGAAGCTGAGGCAGACTAGCTCGGTGCGTGACTACATCAAGCAATTCAGCTCGTTGATGCTTGACATGACCGATATGTCCGAGACGGACAAGCTGTACACGTTTCTGAAGGGCTTGCAGCCATGGGCTCAACTAGAGCTCAGACGCGAAGGCGTGAAGGACCTCCTGACGGCTCTCGCGGCGGCTGATGCGCTGCTTGACTTGCGCAACACTCGTATGGAGGACAATGGGAAGAAAGCGCAAGGCAGGGACAACCAAGCGCGATGACCAAATGTGCGAATCAACGGTTCCTCTCGTACTAGGTTGAATTACTATTGCGACACTGTCATCAGTAGGGTAAAACTAACCTGTCTTACGATGGTCTAAACCCAGCTCACATTCCCTATTGGTGGGTGAACAATCCAACACTTGGTGAATTCTGCTTCACAATGATAGGAAGAGCCGACATCAAAGGATCAAAAAGCAACGTCGCTATGAATGCTTGGCTGCCACAAGCCAGTTACCCCTGTGGTAACTTTTCTGACACCTCTAGCTTCAAATTTCGAAGATCTAAAGGATCGATAGGCCACGCTTTCACGGTTCGTATTTGTACTGGAAATCAGAATCAAACGAGCTTTTACCCTTTTGTTCCACATGAGATT
>CM075289.1:1575710-1585710 GCA_037672795.1 Lagerstroemia speciosa | reverse complement strand
GGCTCGGTCTGTCGCTGAGGACGCTTCTCCATACTACAAATCGAGCACCGGGGGCGCTCGATTTTCATGGTGGGCATTTCCCGGTTCGCTCGCCGTTACTAGGTGAATCCTTGTTAGTTTCTTTTCCTCCGCTTATTGATATGCTTAAACTTAGCAGGTGGCCTCGCCTGACCTGGGGTCGCATGTGTTTGATGGAAGTCCGCCGAGCGCCGAGGGAGGGATGGTCCGAACTGTTGCTCGAGGGGCGAATCTACCACCATCGTGCGTCGTGGAGTCCGTCGCTCCATCGCTCGTTTTTAGGCCAGCCGCAGCTGTGCGTGACGGGAGGCCAGCGTCCGTGCCCTGCCGCTGCCGCAAGCCCGGAGTGGGATGGGGCAAGGCTGTAGGGGCGACATGTTGCGTGACTCGCAGGCAGACGTGCCCTCGGCCGGATGGCTTCGGGCGCAACTTGCGTTCAAAGACTCGATGGTTCACGGGATTCTGCAATTCACACCAAGTATCGCATTTCGCTACATTCTTCATCGATGCGAGAGCCCAGATATCCATTGCCGGGAGTCGTTTTGATAAGTTGGAGACGGTGGGGCCGCGCTGACATATCCCCGTGGGGGATGAGGCCAGGGCCACGCTTCTCTTGTTCATATTCCTTGGCGCGTTCCGCGCCAGGGTACGCTGTACGCTCGGGGGTACACGAGCGGCGGGGCGCCACATGGAACCCCCGAAAGCGGACGGGGGGGCGTGCCCTCCCTGTCCGCGCTTTGTTAACGGGTTCGCGGGTCGTTCTGCTTTGCAGGATTCAACAATGATCCTTCCGCAGGTTCACCTACGGAAACCTTGTTACGACTTCTCCTTCCTCTAAATGATAAGGTTCAGTGGACTTCTCGCGATGTCGTCGGCGACGGAGCGCCCACGTCACCGCGATCCGAACACTTCACCGGACCATTCAATCGGTAGGAGCGACGGGCGGTATGTACAAAGGGCAGGGACGTAGTCAACGCGAGCCGATGACTTGTGTTTACTAGGAATTCCTCGTTGAAGACCAACAATTGCAATGATCCCCGTGGGGGATGAGGCTGACGATCCCCGTGGGGGATGAGGACCCATCACTGTATTATCTCACAACAAGTTACAAAAACCCAACGTTACAAAACCCTGATCGAGTATGTGCCTCACAACACCGACTGCTTACACTCCCTACTCGATCCTCACAAAAGGCTCAGCACCCCCACTCTCCTCACAGTGTTTCTCTCGTGCTCTCTCTTGCCTGAATGTGAATTCTCAAGTGAATGACTCAAATGAAAGTCCACGCCTATTCATACATGAAGCCCAACAACCTAAATAAGCTAGGTATTCTAGACTTTCCCTAATGACAAGTCTATACAAGGTAGTTGACCAATCTCTATCAAGACTTTCCATGTGTGCCGGGAATATTCTCCTCATGAGATTCCTCTTGCCATGTTGGATGATCCCTGATCCTCGCAAGCTTCCCCTTCTGGCACACCTGGCTTCCATATATAGAGCTGATTCTCCTTCTAAGAATCCGCTTGCCCTGTTGGATCCCCCGATCCTTGGTCAACTTCCATATCTGGCGTGATTAACTTCCATAAGTGGCTCCTAGGCATATCCATGATTGCCTCCCCCAATCATGGATTGATTGGATCCAAGCCATGATTCCCGCTGCTCCGAATAAGGCAGGTTGTGATCCAGGGCCTTCATTGATCCCTCCACCGTGGCCCGCATTTGCTCTAAGGAATGCTGCTCAAGCACTCCATAGCATCCATAGCATGTATCCCGGGGATAGCCTCTAAGCTTCATCGCTTCCCTGGTACTAGCAACCATAGGTATGATCGAGAACCTGTGATCGATCCGGAAGCCGGAAGTACCTTCGGAGATTGCTAAGGTACTTGATGAATTTCTGGATGTGATGCCTGAAGAATTGCCAGCAGGTTTACCACCATAGAGGGCGGTAGACCACGGGATCGAGCTAGAGTGCCAGCAGGTTGTTACTTTGAAGAAATTAGAGTGCTCGATCACTGCCGTGGCTTGCTCGAGCACGGTAGCAGCCCTGCTCGATCACTGCCATGGCTTGCTCGAGCACGGTAGCAACCTTGCTCGATCACACGGTAGCGTGGCAGCAACCTTCCTCGACCACGGTAGCACGGTGGTAGCCTTGCTCGACCTCGATAGCACAGCAGTAGCCTTGGTCGAGCACTACTCGATCACGGTAGCAGCTTTGCTCGGGCACTGCTCGATCACTGCTATGGCTTGCTCGATCACGGTAGCAGCCTTGGTCAAGCACTGCTCGATCACTGCTATGGCTTGCTCGATGATGGTGATAGCCTTGGTCAAGCACTACTCGATCACTGCCGTGCCTTGCTGCCGATCAGTAGCAGCCTTGCTCGAGCAGTGCTCGAGCAATGTCGTGGCTTTCTCGACCATGGTATCAGCCTTGCTCGAGCACGGTAGCACGGTAGCAGCCTTGCTCAACCAGGGTACCACGGTGACATGGCAGCAAGCCCGCTTGAGCACGGTAGCATGGTTGCCGCCTTGCTAGACCGCGGTACCACGGTAGCTTGCTCGACCACGATAGCAACCTTGCTCGAGCACTGCCATTGGTTGCTGGACCACGGTACCACCGCAACACAGCAACAACCATACTCGAGCACGGTAGCACAGCTGCAGCCTTGCTCGACTAGGGTGCCACGGTAGCTTGCTCGACCATGGTAGTATGGCAGCACGATAGCAGCCCTAGTCGAGCACTGCTCGATCACTGTAGTAGCCTGCTCGAGCACTGCTCGATCACTGCCGTGGCTTGCTCGAGCACTGTACCAGCCCTGCTGGAGCACTGCTCGACCACAGTACCACGGTAGCAGCCTTCCTCGACGACGGTACCAAGGTAGCACGGCAGTAGCCTTGCTCGAGCACGGCAGCAGAGCTGTAGCCTTGCTCGACCGCACGGTAGCGTGGCGGCAACCTTCCTCGACCACGGTACCACGGTAGCACAGTGGCCGCCTTGCACGACCACCGCACCGCAGTAGCACAGCAGCAGCCTTGCTCGACCACGGTGGCACGGTAGCAGCCTTGCTCGACCACGATGGCACGGTAGCAGCCTTGCTCGATCACCGCCGTGGCAGTGCTCGATCACTGCTATGCCCTACTCGAGCACGATAGCATCCTTGCTCGAGCAGTGCTCGATCACTTCCGTGGCTATTGCTCGACCACGGTACCACGGTAGCAGCCTTGCTCGAGCAGTGCTCGATCACTATTGTGGCTTGCTCGATCGCGGTAGCATCCTTCATCGAGCATTACTCGATCACTAACGTGGCTATTGCTCGACCACGGTACCACGATAGCAGCCTTGCTCAAGAATGGTAGTGTTGCAGCAGCTTCGTCGACCACGGTACCATGGTAGCTTAGCAGCACGGTAGTGGTAGCGTTGCAGCAGCTTCCTCGACCACGGTTCCATGGTAGCACGGTGGCAGCCTTGCTCGACCACGGTACCGTGGTAGTGTAGCAGCACGGTAGTGGTAGCGTTGTAGCAGCTTCCTCGACAACGGTACCATGGTAGCACGGCGGCAGCCTTGCTTGACCACGGTACTGCGGTAGCATAGCAGCACGGTAGTAGCCTTGCTCGAGCACTACTGCATCACTCCCTTGGCTTGTTGCAGCTCGGTAGCAGCCATGCTCGAGTATTGCTAGAGCAATGCCATGGCTTGCTCGACGACGGTATCAGCCTTGCTCGAGCAGCGCTCGATCACTGCCATGGCTTGCTCGATCACTGCTGTGGGCTACTCGCTCACGCTACACACTTACTCGAGCAGTACTCGAGTATGCCAATCCCTTGCTCGATCAGAGCTCCAGCAGAAACGGGTGGTGTAAAATTCGGGGGTCACAGTATCACCTTCTAGGAAGGAGAAAAACTTAAAATAAGCTCTTTAATGGGGTAGAGGTGCAGCCTGCCCCCTTACGCCCGCTATGCCTCCCACGGCACATCCATCGCTACGTAGCGTAGCGATGTGCTCGGGTGCTGGTAGCACTGCTACCAACCACAGCGGCAACTCCGGCATCGCCGGTAGCCCGGTCGTGGTCGAAGCTAGCCGAGTGGGTCGCGTGCACATTCTTGTGCTTGCGGCTGGCGCTGCAGCCCGGGGTACGATCGTTTGGCAGCACAATTCGTGGTGCCCAGTGATGTACCCCGCGATCAGCACGTTTCGGTTATCGATCTCTACCGTGCTACGGTTATCGATCTCCGCCGTGCTGCTCGATCATCGGCCGTCCCTTGCTCCATCATCCCTTACTCGATCATCTGTCACACGTTGCTCGATCATGGTATTACTTTGCTCGTGGTATGCTCTAGCGTTGGTTTGTTCTCGCGTCTAGCGCCCGGTCGCGATCTAGCGGGCTGCCCACTTTCCCGACCGAGGAACTCCTCGGAGCGGGGCGGCGAGTATGTTTGTGTGGCTGTGCACCAGCGTGCGTGATGGCGTGTGAGTGGTGATATGGTTGTGCTTGCTAGCAATGTTGGACAATGCAGTGGGCCCTCTACACCACGCACGCAGCCATAGTGATGGGTGCTGCGACGGCTTAGGGGTGCTGGCTCGGCCTCTCGGATGCAGAACATTTCATAGGCACGTGGCCCTCGTCCTACCTGTGCTTGGATTGTTATGCTTCGTTAGAATGACGCTCGTGCCTTGTCCGTGCCACTCCCGGCCTAGCGCTGGCGAGGCACACGGGCGAGCGCGGCACCGTCAATGGATGCTACCTGGTTGATCCTGCCAGTAGTCATATGCTTGTCTCAAAGATTAAGCCATGCATGTGCAAGTATGAACTAATTCAGACTGTGAAACTGCGAATGGCTCATTAAATCAGTTATAGTTTGATTGATGGTATCTGCTACTCAGATAACCGTAGTAATTCTAGAGCTAATACGTGCAACGAACCCCGACTTCTAGAAGGGATGCATTTATTAGATAAAAGGTTGACGCGGGCTTTGCTCGATGCTCTAATGATTCATGATAACTTGACGGATCGCACGGCCATCGTGCCAGCGACGCATCATTCAAATTTCTGCCCTATCAACTTTTGATGGTAGGATAGTGGCCTACTGTTAGACCTCTAGAGTGGTATCCCGATACCCGCCTACCACGAGCATGCCTCGGGCTGTGGTAGCGGGCAACGTGCTGGGTGGGCACGTTATCGACTAAGTGTCGGGGCACTGGATTGCGATGCGCATGACTGTTCCAGCAAGGCACTGTGATGGTGCTTGAGCATGAGACAGGTTCTCGATCATACCTGTGGTTGCTAGTGCCCGGGAAGCGATGAAGCTCAGAGGCTATCCCCGGGATACATGCTACGGATGCCATGGAGTGCTTGAGTAGCGTTCCTTGGAGCAGATGCGGGCCACGGGGGAAGGATCAATCAAGTCCCTGGATCACAACCTGCCTTATTCGGAGCAGCGGGAATCATGGCATGGATCCAATCAATCCATGATTGGGGGAGGCAATCATGGATACGCCTAGAAGCCGCTTATGGAAGTCAATCAAGCCAGATATGGAAGTTGACCAAGGATCGGGGGATCCAACAGGGCAAGCGGATTCTTAGGAGGAGAATCAGCCCTATCTATGGAAGCCAGGTGTGCCAGATCGGGAAGCTTGCGAGGATCAGGGATCCAACATGGCAAGAGGAATCTCAGGAGAATATTCCCGGCACACATGGAAAGTCCGGATAGATATTGGTCAACTGCCTTGTATTGACTTGTCATTAGGGAAAGTCTAGATTACCTGGCTTATTTGGTTGTGGGGCTTCATGTATAAATAGGCGTGGGCTCTCATTTGAGTCATTCACTTCAGAATTCACATTCAGGCAAGAGAGAGCACGAGAGAAACACTGTGAGGAGAGTGTGGGTGCTGAGCCTATTGTGAGGATCGAGTGGGGAGTGTAAGCAGTCGGTGCTGTGAGGCACATACTCGATCAGAGTTTTGTAACGTTGGGTTTTTGTAACTTGTTGTGAGATAATACAAGATACTTTTTGTCCCAACTCCTTGTGTTGTTTCGATCGTCTCTAGGCTCGTGAGCCTCGGTTGTGCGGATTTTGTTGGCTGGTCGACAGAGAGTGCTGTTGACGCCTAGCGGTAGCCAAGGTATTCGAGTGGTGTTCGAGTGGCGCCCTTGGCCCCGTGACAGTTGGTATCAGAGCAAGGTTTCAACAACATCACAACCGTGACGACTCGATCAATGGAGGCATTGCGGGAACGTATGGTGGCCTTGGAGAGGCAGGTTGCTGCAGTGACTGATGGTGCGCCTTTGCTGAACGCTGTTCATGAGCGCATCCTTGCTCTCGAAGACAATGTCGGAGAGGGCGATGACCTTGGTGGGACGCTGACGGACCTTGTGAAGGTCCTGGTCTCTGATGTCGCTGCGCTACGAGACGACATGGTCTTGATCAAGCGACAACTGGCTACTCAAGGAGTAGCATCCGGGAGTGAGACTCGTGGGAAAGTGAAGATCCCCGAGCCCAAGGCATTTGAGGGTACTCGGAGTTCAAAGGAGTTAGAGAACTTCCTTTGGGACATGGAGACCTACTTCGATGCTGCGAAGGTCCCGGAAGCAGACAAGGTCATGGTTACCACCATGTACTTAGCAAATGATGCTAAGCTATGGTGGCGGACGCGGGTCCAAGATGCCCTCAGTGCGGGGAGACCACGCATTGAGACGTGGGAAGAACTGAGGCAGGAGTTGAAGGAGCAGTTCCTGCCGAGCAACACGGCCTGGGTTGCTCGGGACGCACTCGGGAAGCTGAAGCAGACCAGCTCGGTGCGTGACTACGTCAAGCAATTCAGCTCCTTGATGCTTGACGTGACCGATATGTCAGAGACGGACAAGCTGTACACGTTTCTGAAGGGCTTGCAGCCATGGGCTCAGCTGGAGCTCAGACGCCAAGGCGTGAAGGACCTCCCGACGGCTCTCGCAGCGGCTGATGCGCTGCTTGACTTGCGCTACACTCGTGTGGAGGACAGTGGGAAGAAAGCGCAAGGCAAGGACAAGGACAAGTTGTCCAAGTCCACAACCAAGGGAAAGGAGGATAAGGGCAAGAAGAAGCTCATTCGTGAGGACAAGGGGAAGCAGAAGGCGAACGTGGGGAATAGCTCCTTGAAGAAGGACCCCCGGACGCACCCTGGTTGCTTCATATGCAACGGTCCCCACAGAGCCAAGGAATGCCCGAAGAGAGAGAAGCTCTCGGCCTTGGCAGATCAGGACTCCGACGAAGAGGGAGTGCTACGTGCATCTTCGTTGCAGGCATTGAGCGCAATTCGTTCTGATCGCTCAAAGGCTCCCTATGGGTTGCTATTTGTGGATGTGCTACTCAATGGCCGAAAGGTGTCGGCATTGGTAGACACGGGAGCCTCCAACACATTCGTGTCGGACAAGATGGTGCGACCACTTGGGCTGCGAGTGGAGCGGCACAACTGCCACCTGAAGGCAGTTAACTCGAAGAGCCAGCCTATTGGTGGCATGGCTAAAGGCGTTCCTATCAAGATCGACTCATGGGAAGGAAGCCTTGACATCATGGTTGTCCCGCTGGATGACTATGATCTAGTCCTCGGGAACAACTTCTTCGTGGAGGCCTCGGTTACGGTCTCGATGCACCTCGGTGGATTCATGATCGGGGATCCACGACACCCATGCTTTGTGAGGGGTTACAAGGGTTTCAGTCGAAGCAAGGAGATCTCGACGGAAACGGTGTCGGCTATGCAAGTAGCACGAGGGTGGAAGAAGGGCTACCCCACCTACTTGGCGGCGATAGTTGAAGTGGGGATGGAGGATAACCATCCAGAGCCGGAAGTACCTTCGAAGATTGCTGAGGTACTTGATGAATTTCAGGATGTGATGCCTGAAGAATTGTCAGCAGGTTTACCACCACGGAGGGCGGTAGACCACAGGATCGAGCTACTGCCGGGAACGAGACCACCGGCGAAGGCACCCTACAGGATGTCGCCCAAGGAGTTGGGGGAGTTGCGGAAGCAGTTGGGTGAACTGCTAGACTCTGGGAAGATCCAACCTTCCACGGCACCCTACGGAGCACCAGTGCTGTTCCAAGAGAAGCACGACGGGTCCCTACGGCTATGCGTTGACTACCGGGGACTCAATAAGGTGACTGTGAGGAACAAGTACCCTGTGCCTTTGATAGCTGACCTGTTTGATCGTCTGAGCAAGGCAGTCATTTTCTCGAACCTGGATCTATGCTCGGGATACTGGCAGGTTCGCATTGCGGAGGGTGACGAACCAAAGACAACGATGGTAACTCGTTATGGCTCCTACGAGTTCCTAGTCATGCCGTTCGGATTAACGAACGCCCCTGCCACGTTTTGCAACTTGATGAATGACGTATTCCACGATGTGCTGGATAAGTTCGTGGTCGTCTACCTCGACGACATCGTGGTCTACAGCAGGGATATGGAGGAGCACCTCGAGCACTTGCGGTTTGTGTTCGAGCGACTGAGGCAGCATTCTCTCTATGTGAAGCGAGAGAAGTGCGAGTTTGGCATGGAAGAGATACACTTCTTAGGCCATATCGTGGGTCACGGATGCGTGCGCATGGACCCCAAGAAGGTCCAGGCAATTCGAGATTGGCCAGCACCGAAGACGGTGGGCGAATTGAGGAGCTTCCTGGGGTTAGCAAATTACTACTGGAAGTTCATCAAGGGGTATTCGAAGAAGGTCACTCCCCTTACGGACCTACTGAGGAAGGACCAAAGTTGGGAGTGGGACGACTTGTGTGACGTCGCGTTCCACAAGGTTAAGGAAGCCATTGTGACAGAGCCGGTGCTCAGGCTTCCTGACTTCGAGAAGCCTTTTGAAGTGCACACCGATGCCTCTGATCGTGCAGTCGGAGGTGTGCTCGTGCAGGACGGGCACCCTGTTGCGTTCGAGAGTTGGAAGCTGAAGCCTGCGGAGCAGCGCTATTCAGCGCATGAGAAGGAGATGTTGGCAGTTGTCCACTGCCTAAGGGTATGGCGAGTGTACTTGCTAGGGACTTCGTTCGTTGTCAAGACGGACAACGTGGCGAATACTTTCTTCAAGACACAACCAAAGCTGACCCCGAAGCAGGCTAGGTGGCAAGAGGAGCTCGCTCAATATGACTTTGAGTGGGAACACCGACCAGGGAGGCATAACCTCGTGGCAGATGCTCTGAGTCGGAAGAATGTGGAGACTGTAGCTGCTATCTCCCAGTTGACTTCGGATTTCCTAAAGGACATCCAAGCAGCTGCGCAACAGGACAAGAACTACCAGCTCTTGGTGGAGCAGGTGAAGGATGGCACTGTGCGACGTTACTGGCTTGAGGATGGGCTACTCCATGGGAAGGGTGGCTGCCTCTATGTCCCTAGCGGAGGGGGACTACGTCGCAAGCTGATGAAGGAGTGCCACGACAGCCAGTGGGCTGGACATCCAGGGCGGGAGCGCATGCTGGCGCTGCTCTCAAGGTCATATACATGGCCTAGGATGTCAGACGACGTCGAGGGGTATGTCAAGACCTGCCTCGTGTGCCAGCAGGATAAGGTGGAGAGGCGAGCTGAGGCGGGACTTCTCCAACCACTGAGTGTGCCAGAGAAACCGTGGGTGTCGGTTTCAATGGACTTTGTCGCTGGATTCCCTGAAGTCAGAGGGTACGCAGCAGTGATGGTGGTGGTGGACCGGTTCTCCAAATATGCCGTGTTCACTCCAGTGGCCAAGAACTGCACCGCGGAAGCAGCCGCTGACGCTTTCTACCGCTCGGTTGTCAAGATGTTCGGGCTTCCAACCGAGATAGTGAGTGACCGAGACACTCGGTTTACAGGGAACTTCTGGACTTGCTTGTTTGGGTTGATGGGATCCGAACTCAAGTTCTCGACAGCGAATCATCCTCAGACTGACGGTCAGACTGAGAGGATCAACGCTCTTCTGGAAGAGTACCTGCGGCACTATGTGACTGCAAGTCAACGCAATTGGCTAGACTTGCTGGACA
>CM075289.1:1560710-1570710 GCA_037672795.1 Lagerstroemia speciosa | reverse complement strand
AGCTTCCTCAACCATCTCCTGCTTGCTCCTAGCAAACCGGTAGGCAGCGGGGCATGGTCCTTCCGTCCGTTGCTTGGCCACCTCATTTGGAGTGAGGGGCTGATAGCCCATTGCCAGCTCGAACAGGCTGAAACCTATGGCAGAGGACCGGTGCAAGTTGTAGGACAACTGCACCGTATCCAGCAAGTCTAGCCAATTGCATTGACTTGTAGTCACATAGTGCCGCAGGTACTCTTCCAGAAGATCGTTGATCCTCTCAGTCTGACTGTCAGTCTGAGGACGATTCGCTGTCGAGAACTTAAGTTTGGATCCCATCAACCCAAACAAGCAAGTCCAGAAGTTCCTTGTAAACCGAGTGTCTCGGTCACTCACTATCTCGGTTGGAAGCCCGAACATCTTGACAACCTAGTAGTAGAAACGTCTGCGGTTGCTTCCGCGGTGCAGTTCTTGGCCACTGGAGTGAACACAGCATATTTGGGGAACCGGTCCACCACCACCATCACTGCTGCATACCCTCTGACTTTCAAACCGACACCCACGATTTCTCTGGCATGCTCAGCGGTTGGAGAAGTCCTGCCTCATCTCGCCTCTCCAC
This sequence comes from Lagerstroemia speciosa, assembly GCA_037672795.1. NCBI lineage: Eukaryota > Viridiplantae > Streptophyta > Magnoliopsida > Myrtales > Lythraceae > Lagerstroemia > Lagerstroemia speciosa. Next base: position 1,570,115 of record CM075289.1, on the reverse strand, counting down.
CTTATCGCGCTGGCACACGAGGCAGGTCTTGACGTACCCCTCGATGTCGTCTGATATCCTAGGCCATGTATATGACCTTGAGAGCAGCGCCAGCATGCGCTCCCGCCCTGGATGTCCAGCCCACTGGCTGTCGTGGCACTCCTTCATCAGCTTGCGACGTAGTCCCCCTCTGCTAGGGAAATATAGGCAGCCACCCTTCCCATGGAGTAGCCCATCCTCAAGCCAGTAACGTCGCACAGTGCCATCCTTCACCTGCTCCACCAAGAGCTGGTAGTTCTTGTCCTGTTGCGCAGCTACTTGGATGTCCTTTAGGAAATCCGAAGTCAACTGGGAGATAGCAGCTACAGTCTCCACATTCTTCCGACTCAGAGCATCTGCCATGAGGTTATGCCTCCCTGGTTGGTGTTCCCACTCAAAGTCATATTGAGCGAGCTCCTCTTACCATCTAGCCTGCTTCAGGGTCAGCTTTGGTTGTGTCTTGAAGAAAGTATTCGCCACGTTGTCCGTCTTGACAACGAACGACGTCCCCAGCAAGTACACTCGCCATACCCTTAGGCGGTGGACAACTGCCAACATCTCCTTCTCATGCGCTGAATAGCGCTGCTCCTCAGTCCTCAGCTTCCAACTCTCGAACGCAACAGGGTGCCCATCCTGCATGAGCACACCTCCGACTGCACGATTAGAGGCATCGGTGTGTACTTCAAAAGGCTTCTTGAAGTTCGGAAGCCTAAGCACCGGCTCTGTCACAATGGCTTCCTTAACCTTGTGGAACGCAATGTCACACAAGTCGTCCCACTCCCAACTTCAATCCTTCCTCAATAGGTCTGTAAGGGGAGTGACCTTCTTAGAATACCCCTTGATGAACTTCCGGTAGTAATTTGCTAGCCCCAAGAAGCTCCTCAATTCACCCACCGTCTTCGGTGCTGGCCAATCTCGAATTGCCTGCACCTTCTTGGGGTCCATGCGCACGCATCCGTGACCCACGATATGGCCTAAGAAGTGTATCTCTTCCATGCCAAACTCGCACTTCTCTCGCTTCACATAGAGAGAATGCTGCCTCAGTCGCTCGAACACAAACTGTAAGTGCTTGAAGTGCTCCTCCATGTCCCTGTTGTAGACCACGATGTCGTCGAGGTAGACAACCACGAACTTATCCAGCACATCGTGGAATACGTCATTCATCAAGTTGCAAAATGTGGCAGGGGCGTTCGTTAATCCGAACGGCATGACTAGGAACTCGTAGGAGCCATAACGAGTTACCATCGTTGTCTTTGGTTCGTCACCCTCCGCAATGCGAACCTGCTAGTATCCCGAGCGTAGATCCAACTTTGAGAAAATGACTGCCTTGCTCAGATGATCAAACAGGTCAACTATCAAAGGCACAGGGTACTTGTTCCTCACAGTCACCTTATTGAGTCCTCGGTAGTCAACGCATAACCGTAGGGACCCGTCGTGCTTCTCCTGGAATAGCACAGGTGCTCCGTAGGGTGCCGTGGAAGGTTGGATCTTCCCAGAGTCTAGCAGTTCACCCAACTGCTTCTGCAACTCCCCCAACTCCTTGGGCGACATCCGATAGGGTGCCTTCACCGGTGGTCTTGTTCCCGGCAGTAGCTCGATCCCATGGTCTACCGCCCTCCGTGGTGGTAAACCTGCTGGCAATTCTTCAGGCATCACATCCAGAAATTCATCAAGTACCTTAGCAATCTCCGAAGGTACTTTCGGCTCTGGACGGTTATCTCTCTCCCCCCCCCCCCCCTCACTTCGACTATCGCCGCCAAGTAGGTGTTCTTGCACCCTCGTGCTACCTGCATAGCCGACACCGTTTCCGTCGAGATCTCCTTGCTTAGACTGAAACCCTTGTAACCCCTCACAAAACATGGGTGTCGTGGATCACCGATCATGAATCCACCAAGGTGCACCGAGACTGTAACCAAGGCCTCCACGAAGAAGTTGTTCCCGAGGACTAGATCATAGCCATCTAGCGGAACAACCATGATGTCAAGGCTTCCTTCCCATGAGTCAATCTTGATAGGAACACCTTTAGCCATGCCACCAATAGGCTGGCTCTTCGAGTTAACTGCCTTCAGATGGTAGTTGTGCCGCTCCACTCGCAGCCCAAGTGGTCGCACCATCTTGTCCGACACGAATGTGTTGGAGGCTCCCGTGTCTACCAATGCCGACACCTTTCGACCATTGAGTAGCACATCCACAAATAGCAACCCATAGGGAGCCTTTGAGCGATCAGAACGGATTGCGCTCAATGCCTGCAACGAAGATGCACATAGCACTCCCTCTCCGTCGGAGTCCTGATCTGCCAAGGCCGAGAGCTTCTCTCTCTTTGGGCATTCCTTGGCTCTATGGGGACCGTTGAATATGAAGCAACCAGGGTGCATCCGGCGATCCGTCTTCAAGGAGCCACTCCCCACGTTCGCCTTCTGCTTCCCCTTGTCATCACGAGTGAGCTTCTTCTTGCCCTTATCCTCCCTTCCCTTGGCTGTGGACTTGGACAGCTTGTCCTTGTCCTTGCCTTGCGCTTTCTTCCCACTGTCCTCCATACGAGTGTTGCGCAAGTCAAGCAATGCATCAGCCGCTGCGAGAGCCGTCGGGAGGTCCTTCATGCCTTGGCGTCTGAGCTCTAGTTGAGCCCATGGCTGCAAGCCTTTCAGAAACGTGTACAGCTTGTCTGTCTCTGAGATATCGGTCATGTCAAGCATCAAGGAGCTGAATTGCTTGACGTAGTCACGCACCGAGCTGGTCTGCCCCAGCTTCCCGAGTGCGTCCCGAGCAACCCAGGCAGTGTTGCTCGGTAGGAACTGCTCCTTCAACTCTCGCCTCAGTGCTTCCCACGTCTCAATACGTGGTCTCCTTGCACTGAGGGCATCTTGGACCCGTGTCCGCCACCATAGTTTAGCATCATTCGCCAAGTACATGGTGGTAACCATGACCTTGTCTGCTTCTGGGACCTTCGCAGCATCGAAATAGGTCTCCATGTCCCAAAGGAAGTTCTCTAACTCCTTTGAACTCCGAGCACCCTCAAATGCCTTGGGCTCGGAGATCTTCACTTTCCCACGAGTCTCACTCCAAAGATGCTACTCCTTGAGTAGCCAGTTGTCGCTTGATCAAGACCATGTCGTCTCGTAGCACAGCGACATCAGAGACTAGACACTTCACAAGGTCTGTCAATGTCCCACCAAGGTCATCGCCCTCTCTGACATTGTCTTCGAGAGCAAGGATGTGCTCATGAACAGCGTTCAGCAAAGTCGCACCTTCAGTCACTACAGCAACTTGCCTCTCCAAGGCCGCCATACGTTCCCGCAGTGCCTCCATTGATCGAGTCGTCACGGTTGTGATGTTGCCGAGACCGGGGCTCTGATACCAACTGCCACAGGGCCAAGGGTGCTACTCGAACACCACTCAAATACCCTGGCTACCGCTAGGCGTCAGCAGCACTCTCTGTCGACCAGCCAACAAAATCCGCACAATCGAGGCTCACGAGCCTAGAGACGATCAAAACAACACAAGTAGAAGTTGGGACAAAAAGTATCTTGTACTATCTCACAACAAGTTACAAAAACCCAACGTTACAAAACTCTTATCGAGTATGTGCCTCACAGCACCGACTGCTTACACTCCCCACTCGATCCTCACAATATGCTCAGCACCCCCACTCTCCTCATAGTGTTTCTCTCGTGCTCTCTCTTGCCTGAATGTGAATTCTCAAGTAAATGACTCAAATGACAGTCCAAGCCTATTTATACATGAATCCCAACAACCCAAATAAGCCAGGTATTCTAGACTTTCCCTAATGACAAGTCTATACAAGGCAGTTGACCAATCTCTATCAAGACTTTCCATGTGTGCCGGGAATATTCTCCTCCTGAGATTCCTCTTGCCATGTTGGATCCCTGATCCTCGCAAGCTTCCCGTTCTAGCACACCTGGCTTCCATAGATAGGGCTGATTCTCCTCCTAAGAATCCGCTTGCCCTGTTGGATCCCCCGATCCTTGGTCAACTTCCATATCGGGCGTGATTGACTTCCATAAGTGGCTCCTAGGCGTATCCATGATTGCCTCCCCCAATCATGGATTGATTGGATCCATGCCATGATTCCCGCTGCTCCGAATAAGGCAGGTTGTGATCCAGGGCCTTGATTGATCCTTCCACCGCGGCCTGCATCTGCTCCAAGGAACATTGCTCAAGCACTCCATAGCATCCGTAGCATGTATCCCGGGGATAGCCTCTGAGCTTCATCGCTTCTCGGGTACTAGCAACCACAGGTATGATCGAGAACCCGTCTCATGCTCAAGCACCATCACAGTGCCTTGCTAGAAATGTCATGCTCATCGCAATCCAATGCCTCGACAATTGGTCAATAACGTGCCCACCCAGCACGTTGCCCGCTACCACAGCTAGAGGCATGCTCGTGGTAGGCGGGTATCGGGATACCACTCTAGGGGTCTAACAGTAGGCCACTATCCTACCATCGAAAGTTGATAGGGCAGAAATTTGAATGATGCGTCGCCGGCACGACGGCCGTGCGATTCGTCAAGTTATCATGAATCATCAGAGCATCGGGCAAAGCCCGCGTCAACCATTTATCTAATAAATGCATCCCTTCCAGAAGTTGAGGTTCGTTGCACGTATTAGCTCTAGAATTACTACGGTTATCCGAGTAGCAGATACCATCAAACAAACTATAACTGATTTAATGAGCCATTCGCAGTTTCACAGTCTGAATTAGTTCATACTTGCACATGCATGGCTTAATCTTTGAGACAAGCATATGACTGCTGGCAGGATCAACCAAGTAGTATCCATCGACGCCGCGACGCCCGCCCGTGTGCCTCGCCAGAGCTAGGCCGAGAGTTGCACGGACAAGGCACGAGTGTCATTCCAACGAAGCATAACAATCCAGGCACAGGTAGGCCGAGGGCCACGTGCCTATGAAATGTTCTGCATCCGAGAGGCCGAGCTAGCACCCCTGAGCCATCGCACCACTGGGCCTGCCAGCAAGCACGACCATTTCACCACTCACACGCCGTCACGCACGCTGGTGCACAGCTACACGAACATACCCGCCGCCCCGCTCCGAGGAGTTCCTCGGTCGGGAAAGTGGGCAGCCCGCTAGACCGTGACTAGGCGCTAGACGTGAGAACAAACCAACGCTAGAGCATACCACGAGCAATGTAATACCGTGATCGAGCAATGCGTGATAGATGATCGAGTAAGGGACGATGGAGCAAGGGACGATCGGCGATCGAGCAGCGCAGTGGAGATCGATAACCGTAGCACGGTAGAGATCGATAACCGAAACGTGCCGATCGCGGGGTACATCACTGGGCACCACAAATTGTGCTGCCAAACGATCATACCCCGGGCTACAGCGCCCGCCACGAGCACAAGAATGTGCACGCGACCCATCCAGCTAGCTTCGACCACGACCCGGCTACCGGTGATGCCGCAGTTGCTGCGGTGGTCGGTAACAGCGCTACCAGCACCCGAGCACATCGCCACGCTACGTAGTGATGGATGTGCGGCAAGAGGCATAGCGGGCGTAAGGGGGCAGGCTGCACCTCTACCCCCTTAAAGAGATTATTTTAAGTTTTTCTCCTTCCTAGAAGGTGATACTCTGACCCCCGAATTTTACACCACCCATTTGTGCTGGAGCTCTGATCGAGCAAGGGACTGGCATGCTCGAGTGCTGCTCGAGTAAGTGTGTAGCGTGAGTGAGCAACCCACAGTAGTGATTGAGCAAGCCACGGTAGTGATCGAGCGCTGCTCGAGCAAGGCTGATACCGTGGTCGAGCAAGTCATGGCATTGCTCGAGCAGAGCTCGAGCAAGGCTGCTACCGAGCTGTAGCAAGCCATGGGAGTGATGGAGCAGTGCTCGAGCATGGCTACTACCGTGCTGCTATGCTACCGTGGTACCGTGGTCGAGCAAGGCTGCCGCCGTGCTACCATTGTACCGTGGTCGAGGAAGCTGCTGCAACGCTACCACTACAGCGCTGCTACGCTACCGCGGTACCGTGGTCGAGCAAGGGTGCCACCGTGCTACCAAGGTACCGTGGTCGAGGAAGCTGCTGCAACGCTACCACTACCGTGCTGCAACGCTACCACTACCATGCTGCTATGCTACCGCAGTACCGTGTCGAGCAAGGCTGCCGTTGTGCTAACATGGTACCGTGGTCGACGAAGCTACTGCAATGCTACCATGCTCGAGCAAGGCTGCTACCGTGGTACCATGGTCAAGCAATAGCCACGTCAGTGATCGAGTACTACTCGAGCAAGGATGCTACCGTGATCAAGCAAGCCACAGCAGTGATCGAGCACTGCTCGAGCAAGGCTGCTACCGTGGTTTCGTGGTCGAGCAATAGCCACGGCAGTGATCGAGTATTGCTCGAGCAAGGATGCTACCGTGCTCGAGCAGGCACAACAGTGTTCGAGCACTGCCACGACGGTGATTGAGCAAGGCTGCTACCATGCTGCTATGCTAGCGTGGTGTCGTGGTGGTGCAAGGCTGCCACCGTGCTACCGTGGTCGAGGAAGGTTGCCGCCACGCTACCGTGCGGTCGAGCAAGGCTGCTACCGTGGTACCGTGGTCGAGCAATGCTCAAGCAGGGCTACTACCGTGCTCGAGCAAGCCACGGCAGTGATCGAGTAGTGCTCGAGCTGGCTGCTACCTTGATCGAGCAGTGCTCGACCAGGGCTGCTACAGTGCTGCCATGCTACCATGGTCGAGTAAGCTACCGTGGCACCCTGGTCGAGCAAGGCTGTAGCCGTGCTACCGTGCTCGATTATGGCTGTTGCTGTGCTCCCATGGTACCGTGGTCGAGCAACCAATGGCAGTGCTCGAGCAAGGTTGCTACCGTGGTACCGTGGTCTAGCAAGGCGGTAGTCGTGCTATCGTGCTCAAGCGGGGCTGCTGCCATGTCACCGTGGTACCCTGGTCGAGCAAGGCTGCCACCGTGCTACTGTGCTCGAGCAAGGCTGATACCATGGTTGAGCAAGCCACGACATTGCTCGAGCACTGCTCGAGCAATGCTGCTACCGATCGGTAGCAAGGCACGGTAGTGATCGAGTAGTGCTTGACCAAGGCTGTCACCGTCATCGAGCAAGCCATAGCAGTGAACGAGCAATGCTTGACCAAGGCTGCTACCATCATCGAGCAAGCCATAGTAGTGATCGAGCAGTGCCTGAGCAAAGCTGCTGCCGTGATCGAGCAGTGCTCGACCAAGGCTACTGCTGTGCTACCGTGGTCGAGCAAGGCTGCCACCGTGCTACCGTGGTCGAGGAAGGTTGCTGCCACGCTATCGTGTGATCGAGCAAGGTTGCTGCCCCGCTCGAGCAAGCCACGGTAATGATCGAGCAGGGCTGCTACCGTGCTGGATCAAGCCATGGCAGTGATCGAGCAGTGCTCGAGCAAGGCTGCCACCGTGATCGAGCAGTGCTCGATCAGGACTGCTGCCGTGCTGCTGTGCTACCGTGGTCAAGCAAGCTACCATGGCACCATAGTCGAGCAAGGCTGTAGCCGTACTACCTTGCTCGAGTATTGTTGCTGCGGTGCTGCCGGGGTACCGCGGTTGAGCAAGCTGCCATGGTACCACGGTCGAGCAAGGCAGTAGCCGTGCTACCGTGGTCGAGCAAGGCTGCTACTGTGCTACCGTGGTCGAGCAAGCCACGGCATTGCTCGTGCAGTGCTCTAGCAAGGCTGCTACTGAGTTGTAGCAAGGCACGGCAGTGATCGAGTAGTGCTTGACCAAGGCTGCTACCGTGATCGAGCAAGCCACAGCAGTGATCGAGCAGTGCCCGAGCAAGGCTGCTACCGTGATCGAGCAAGCCACAACAATGATCGAGCAATGCCCGAGCAAGGCTGCTACTGTGATCGAGTAGTGCTTGACCAAGTATGCTGTGGTGCTACCGTGGTAGAGCAAGGCTGCTGCCATGGTACCGTTGTCGAGCAAGCCATGGCAGTGCTCGACCAAGGCTGCTACTGTGGTGTCGTGGTCGAGCAACTCACAGCAGTGATTGAGCACTGCTCGAGCAAGGCTACTACCGTGATCGAGCAAGGCTACAGCAGTGCTCAAGCAGTGCTGCTACCATGGTGCCGCGTTCGAGCAAGCTGCCGTGGTACCGTGGTCGAGCAAGCCACGGCATTGCTCGAGCAAGACTGCTACTGAGTTGCAGCAAGGCATGGTAGTGATGGAGCAGTTCTTGACCAAGGCTGCTACCGTGATCGAGCAAGCCACAACAGTGATCGAGCAGTGCTCGACCACGGCTACTGCTGTGCTACCGTGGTACCATGGTCAAGCAAGCTACTGTGTTGCCGTGGCAGTGATCGAGTAGTGGTCGAGAAAGGCTGGTAATGTGCTCGAGCAAAGGTGCCAACATGCTAGAGCAAGCCACATCAGTGATCGAGCAGTGCTGGAGTAAGGCTCTGCTACCGTGGTCGAGCAAGCCATGGTATTGCTCGCGCAGTAAGTGTGCTATCATGGTCGAGCAAGGCAATGCACTGATTGAGCGAAGGCAATGAACGAGCAATGTATGCTCTATAGCTCAAGGTAGGCACGACAGTCATCGACTACAGCACCGCGATGATCAACTAGCATAGAGTAGTGATCGAGCAAAGGCAGGGCAGCGATCATTGCAGCTGCTAGGATACCATCCTCGTGGTCGGGCAAGGCGCAATGCGGAGTTATACTTGCACGTTTTCAGAAGTGGTTTCAGGCCGTTGAGTCAGTGAGGTGGCCGGCTCGACCGTCGGCCTTAACCTCGTAGCTTTACAACGGATCTGGCGGAGCAGGGAGGGGAGGGACGAATCGAAGCGACAAAGGGCTGAATCTTAGTGGATCGTGGCACCAAGGACAATCTGTCACTTACAATACCCCGTCGAGTATTTAAGTCGTCTGCAAAGAATTCTACCCGCCGCTCGGTAGGAATTGTGCTTCAAGGCGGCCCGCACGGCTCATCCGCCGGGCGGGCTTCACCAACGACACGTGCCCTTGGGGGCCGGGGGCCCCTACTGCGGCACGGGAATCCGGCGGCAGGCGCATGTGTCGGTACTAGCCCGGATTCTGACTTAGAGGCGTTCAGTCATAATCCAGCGCACGGTAGCTTCGGGCCACTGGCTTTTCAACGAAGCACGATGACCAAATGTGCGAATCAACGGATCTTCTCGTACTAGGTTGAATTACTATTGTGACACTGTCATCAGCAGGGTAAAACTAACCTGTCTCACGACGGTCTAAACCCAGCTCAGGTTCCCTATTGGTGGGTGAACAATCCAACACTTGGTGAATTCTGCTTCACAATGATAGGAAGAGCCGACATCGAAGGATAAAAAAGCAACGTCCCTATGAACGCTTGGCTGCCACAAGCCAATTATCCCTGTGGTAACTTTTCTGGCAC
>CM075289.1:1550710-1553210 GCA_037672795.1 Lagerstroemia speciosa | reverse complement strand
GTGCTATTCCAGGAGAAGCATGACAGGTCCCTACGGCTATGCGTTGACTATCAAGGACTCAATAAGGTGACTGTGAGGAACAAGTACCTTGTGCCTTTGATAGCTGACCTGTTTGATCGTTTGAGCAAGGTAGTCATTTTCTCGAAGTTGGATCTACGCTCGGGATATTGGCAGGTTCGCATTGCGGAGGGTGACAAACCAAAGATAGCGATGGTAACTCGTTATGGCTCCTACGAGTTCCTAGTCATGCCGTTCGGATTAACGAACGCCCCTGCCACGTTTTGCAACTTGATGAATGACGTATTCCACAATGTGCTGGATAAGTTCGCGGTCATCTACCTCGACGACATCGTGGTCTACAGCAGGGACATGGAGGAGCACCTCGAGCACTTACGGTTTGTGTTCGAGCGACTGAGGCAGCATTCTCTCTATGTGAAGCGAGAGAAGTGTGAGTTTGGCATGGAAGAGATACACTTCTTAGCCCATATCGTGGGTCACGGATGCGTGCGCATGGACCCCAAGAAGGTGCAGGCAATTCGAGATTGGCCAGTACCGAAGATGGTGGGCGAATTGAGGAGCTTCCTGGGTTTAGCAAATTACTACTGAAAGTTCATCAAGGGGTATTCTAAGAAGGTCACTCCCCTTACAGACCTGCTGAGGAAGGATCGAAGTTGGGAGTGGGATGACTTGTGTGACGTTGCGTTCCACAAGGTTAAGGAAGCCATTGTGATAGAGTCGGTGCTCAGGCTTCCTGACTTCGAGAAGCCTTTTGAAGTACACACCGATGCCTCTAATCGTGCAGTTGAAGGTGTGCTCGTGCAGGACGGGCACCCTGTTGCTTTCGAGAGTTGGAAGCTGAAGCCTACGAAGCAGCGCTATTCAGTGCATGAGAAGGAGATATTGGCAGTTGTCCGCTGCCTAAGGGTATGGCGAGTGTACTTGCTGGGGACTTTGTTCGTTGTCAAGACGGACAGCGTGGCGAATAATTTCTTCAAGACACAGCCAAAGCTGACCCCGAAGCAGGCTAGATGGCAAGAGGAGCTCGCTCAATATGACTTTGAGTGGGAACACCGACCAGGGAGGCATAACCTCGTGGCAGATGCTTTGAGTTGGAAGAATGTGGAGACTATAGCTGCTATCTCCCAGTTGACTTCGGATTTCCTAAAGGACATCCGAGTAGCTGCGCAACAGGACAAGAACTACCAGCTCTTGGTGAAGCAGGTGAAGGATGGCAATGTGCGACGTTACTGGCTTGAGGATGGGCTACTCCATGGGAAGGGTGGCTGCCTATATGTCCCTAGCGGAGGGGGACTACGTCGCAAGCTGATGAAGGAGTGCCACGACAGCCAGTGGGCTGGACATCCAGGGCGGGAGCTCATGCTGGCGCTACTCTCAAGGTCATATACATGGCCTAGGATATCAGACGATGTCGAGGGGTACGTCAAGACCTGCCTCGTGTGCCAGCAGGATAAGGTGGAGAGGTGAGCTGAGGCAGGACTTCTCCAACCACTAAGCGTGCCAGAGAAACCGTGGGTGTCGGTTTCAATGGACTTTGTCGCTGGATTCCCTGAAGTCAGAGGGTATGCAGTAGTGATGTTGGTGGTGGACCGGTTCTCCAAATATGTCGTGTTCACTCCAGTGGCCAAGAACTGCACCGCAGAAGCAGCCGCTGACGCTTTCTACCACTTGGTTGTCAAGATGTTCGGGCTTCCAACCGAGATAGTGAGTGATCGAGACACTCGATTTACAGGGAACTTCTGGACTTGCTTGTTTGGGTTGATGGGATCCGAACTTAAGCTCCCGACAGCGAATCATCCTCAGACTAACGGTCAGACTGAGAGGATCAACGCTCTACTGGAAGAGTACCTGCGGCAAGTCAACGCAATTGGCTAGACTTGTTGGATACGGTGCAGTTGTCCTACAACTTGCACCGGTCCTCTACCACAGGCTTCAGCCCGTTCGAGCTGGCAATGGGCTATCAGCCCCTCACTCCAAATGATGTGGCCAAGCAGCGGAAGGAAGGACCGTGCCCCGCTGCCTACCGGTTTGCTAGGAGCAGGCAGGAGATGGTTGAGGAAGCTCGGGACAGCCTCAACAAAGCTGCCAAGCGTATGAAGAAGTACACCGACCGGAATCGAAGACCGCTAGAGTTCCAGGTTGGGGACTTGGTTATGTTGAAACTGAACCCGCAGATCTGGAAGAAGATCATGAACAAGCGATGGCACAAAGGCTTGTTTCGGCGGTACGACGGTCCCTTCGAGGTCATAAAGAAGGTCGGAGCAGTGGCCTATCGGCTTGCATTGCCGGAGCGGATGAAGATACACCTGACTTTCCATGTTAGCTTCTTGAAGCCTTATCACCACGACAAGGAGCATCCGGATCGCTCCAAGGTGAAGCGGGCTCCCTTGACTGTAGGGAAGGAGCTGGACAAGGAAGCAGAGCGCATTCTGAATCACAGAATGCTAGGCTTTAGCAAGATGAACCGGAGGATGGAGTATCT
>CM075289.1:1543210-1545710 GCA_037672795.1 Lagerstroemia speciosa | reverse complement strand
AGGCTACTACCGTGCTGCTACGCTACCGCGGTACCGTGGTCGAGCAAGGCTGCCGCCGCCGCCGCCGTGCTACCATGGTACCGTGGTCGAGGAAGCTACTGCAACGCTACCACTACTGTGCTGCTACGCTACCGCAGTACCATGGTCGAGCAAGGCTGCCACCATGCTACCATGGTACCGTGGACGAGGAAGTTGTTGCAACGCTACCACTACCGTGCTGCTACGGTACCGCGGTACCGTGGTCGAGCAAGGCTACCGCCGTGCTACCATGGTACCGTGGTCAATGAAGCTGCTGTTACGCTACCATGCTCGAACAAGGCTGCTACCGTGGTACCGTGGTCGAGGAATAGCCATGTCAGTGATTGAGTAGTGCTCGAGCAAGGATGCTACCGTGATCGAGCAAGCCACAGCAGTGATCGAGCACTGCTCGAGCAAGGTTGCTACCGTGGTACCGTGGTCGAGCAATAGCCACGGCAGTGATCGAGTACTGCTCGAGCAAGGATGCTACCGTGCTCGAGCAGGGCACAGCAGTGATCGAGCACTACCACGGCGGTGATCGAGCAAGGCTACTACCGTGCCACCGTGGTCGAGCAAGACTGCTACCATGCTGCTGTGCTACCGTGCTGCCATGGTCGTGCAAGGCTGCCACCGTGCTACCAAGGTACCGTGGTTGAGCAGTGCTCCAGCAGGGCTGCTACCGTGCTCAAGCAAGCCACTGCAGTGATCGAGCAGTGCTCGAGCAGGTTGCTACCGTGATCGAGCAGTGCTCGACTAGGGCTGCTAGCGTGCTGCCGTGCTACCATGGTCGCGCAAGCTACCGTGGCACCGTGGTCTAGCAAGGCTACAGCCATGCTACCGTGCTCGAGTATGGCTGTTGCTGTGCTACCGTGCTTGAGCAAGGCTGATACCATGGTCGAGAAAGCCACGACATTGCTCGAGCACTGCTCGAGCAAGGCTGCTACCGATCTGCAGCAAGGCACGGCATTGATCGAGTAGTGCTTGACCAAGGCTGTCACCGTCATCGAGCAAGCCATAGCAATGATCGAGTAGTCCTTGACCAAGGCTGCTACCGTGATCGAGCAAGCCATAGCAGTAATCGAGCAGTGCCCGAGCAAAGCTGCTACCGTGATCGTTCAGTGCTCGACCAAGGCTACTGCTCTGCTACCATGGTCGAGCAAGGTTGCCATCGTGCTACCGTGGTCGAGGAAGGTTGCTGCCACGCAACCATGTGATCGAGCAAGGTTGCTGCCGTGCTCGAGCAAGCCACGACAGTGATCGAGCAGGGCTACTACCATGCTCAAGCAAGGCTGCCACCGTGATCGAGTAGTGCTCGACCAGGGCTGCTACCGTGCTGCTCTGCTACCGTGGTCGAGCAAGCTACCATGGCACCCTGGTAGAGCAAGGCTGCAGCCGTGCTACCGTGCTCGAGTGTTGCTGCTGCGGTGCTGCCGCGGTTCCGCAGTCGAGCAAGCTACCATGGTACCGCGGTCGAGCAAGGCAGCAGCCATGCTACCGTGGTCAAGCAAGGCTGCTACTATGCTACCGTGGTCGAGCAAGGCCGATACCATGGTTGAGCGAGCCACGACATAGCTCGAGCAGTGCTCTAGCAAGGCTGCTACCGAGCTGCAGCAAGGCACAACAGTGATCGAGTAGTGCTTGACCAAGGCTGCTACCGTGATCGAGCAAGCCATAGCAGTGATCGAGCAGTGCCCGAGCAACGCTGCTACCATGATCGAGCAGTGCTCCACCAAGGCTACTGTTGTGCTACCGTGGTCGAGCAAGGCTGCCACCGTGCTACTGTGCTACAGTGGTCGACGAAGGTTGCTACCACGCTACCGTGTGATCGAGCAAGGTTGGTGCCATGCTCGAGCAAGCCACGGCAGTGATCGAGCAAGGCTGCTACCGTGCTCGAGCAAGCCATGGCAATGATCGAGCAGTGCTCGAGCAAGGCTGCCACCGTGATCGAGCAGTCCTCGACCAGGGCTGCTACCGTGCTGCTGTGCTACTGTGGTAGAGCAAGCTACCATGGCACCCTGGTCGAGCAAGGCTGCAGCCGTGCTACCGTGCTCGAGTAATGCTACTGCGGTGCTGCTGGGGTACTGTGGTCGGGCAAGGCGGCAGCCGTGCTACCGTGGTCGAGCAAGGCTGATACCATGGTCGAGCAAGCCACGACATTGCTCGAGCAGTGCTCTAGCAAGGCTGCTACTGAGCTGCAGGAAGGCACCGCAGTAATCGAGTAGTGCTTGACCAAGGCTGCTACCTTGATCGAGCAAGCCACCGCAGTGATCGAGCAGTGCCCGAGCAAGGCTGCTACCGTGATCGAGCAAGCCACAACACTGATCGAGCAGTGCCCGAGCAAGGCTGCTACCATGATCGAGCAAGCCACAGTAATGATCGAGTAGTGCCCGAGCAAAGCTACTACCGTGATCGAGCAGTGCTCGACCAAGGCTACTGCTGTGCTACCGTAGTAGAGCAAGGCTGCTGCCGTCGTACCGTGGTC
>CM075289.1:1528210-1535710 GCA_037672795.1 Lagerstroemia speciosa | reverse complement strand
GGTCCTTCCTTCCGCTGCTTGGCCACCTCATTTGGAGTGAGGGGCTGATAGCCCATTGCCAGCTCGAACGGGCTGAAACCTGTGGCAGAGGACCGGTGCAAGTTGTAGGACAACTGCGCCGTATCCAGCAAGTCTAGCCAATTGCGTTGACTTGTAGTCACATAGTGCCGCAGGTACTCTTCCAGAAGAGCGTTGATCCTCTCAGTCTGACCGTCAGTCTGAGGATGATTCGCTGTCGAGAACTTAAGTTCGGATCCCATCAACCCAAACAAGCAAGTCCAGAAGTTCCCTGTAAACTAAGTGTCTCGGTCACTCACTATCTCGGTTGGAAGCCCGAACATTTTGACAACCGAGTGGTAGAAAGCGTCAGCGGCTACTTCCGCGATGCAGTTCTTGGCCACTGGAGTGAACACAACATATTTGGAGAACCGGTCCACCACCACCATCATTGCTGCATACCCTCTGACTTCAGGGAATTCAGCGACAAAGTCCATTGAAACCAACACCCACAGTTTCTCTGGCATGCTCAGTGGTTGGAGAAGTCCTGCCTCGGCTCGCCTCTCCACCTTATCCTGCTGGCACACGAGGCAGGTCTTGACGTACCCCTCGATGTCGTCTGATATCCTAGGCCATGTATATGACCTTGAGAGCCGCGCCAGCATGCGCTCCAGCCCTGGATGTCCAGCCCACTAGCTGTCGTGGCACTCCTTCATCAGCTTGCGATGTAGTCCCCCTCCGCTAGGGACATATAGGCAGCCACCCTTCCCATGGAGTAGCCCATCCTCAAGCCAGTAACGTCGCACAGTGCCATCCTTCACTTGCTCCACCAAGAGCTGGTAGTTCTTGTCTTGTTGTGCAGCTACTCGAATGTCCTTTACGAAATCCTAAGTCAACTGGGAGATAGCAGCTACAGTCTCCACATTCTTCCGACTCAGAGCATCTGCCACGAGGTTATGCATCCCTGGTCGGTGTTCCCACTCAAAGTCAAATTGTGCGAGCTCCTCTTGCCATCTAGCCTGCTTCGGGGTCAGCTTTGGTTGTGTCTTGAAGAAAGTATTCGCCACATTGTCCGTCTTGACAACGAACGAAGTCCCCAGCAAGTACACCTGCCATACCCTTAGGCAGTGGACAACTGCCAACATCTCCTTCCCATGCGCTGAATAGCGCTGCTCCGCAGGCTTCAACTTCCAACTCTCGAACGCAACAGGGTGCCCGTCCTGCATGAGCAGGCCTCCAACTGCAAGATGAGAGGCATCGATGTGCACTTCAAAAGGCTTCTTGAAGTTAGGAAGCCTGAGCACCGGCTTTGTCACAATGGCTTCCTTAACCTCATGGAACGCAACGTCACACAAGTCGTCCCACTCCCAACTTCGGTCCTCCCTCAGTAGGTTCGTAAGGGGAGTAACCTTCTTAGAATACCCCTTGATGAACTTCCGGTAGTAATTTGCTAACCCCAGGAAGCTCCTCAATTCGCCCACCGTCTTCGGTGCTGGCCAATCTCGAATTGCCTGCACCTTCTTGGGGTCCATGCACGCATCCGTGACCCACGATATGGCCTAAGAAGTGTATCTCTTCCATGCCAAACTCGCACTTCTCTCGCTTCACATAGAGAGAATGCTGCCTCAGTCGCTCGAACACAAACCGTAAGTGCTCGAGGTGCTCCTCCATGTCCCTGCTGTAGACCACGATGTCGTCGAGGTAGACGACCACGAACTTATCCAGTACATCGTGGAATACGTCATTCATCAAGTTGTAAAACGTGGCAGGGGCGTTCGTTAATCCGAACGGCATGAGCAGGAACTCGTAGGAGCCATAACGAGTTACCATCGTTATCTTTGGTTCGTCACCCTCTGCAATGCGAACCTGCCAGTATCTCGAGCGTAGATCCAACTTCGAGAAAATGACTGCCTTGCTCAGACAATCAAACAGGTCAGCTATCAAAGGCACAGGGTACTTGTACCTCACAGTTACCTTATTGAGTCCTCGGTAGTCAACGCATAGCCGTAGGGATCCGTCGTGCTTCTCCTAGAACAACAAAGGTGCTCTGTACGGTGCCTTGGAAGGTTGGATCTTCCTAGAGTCTAGCAGTTCACCCAACTGCTTCCGCAACTCCCCCAACTCCTTGGGCGACATCCTGTAGGGTGCCTTCGACGGTGGTCTTGTTCCCGGCAGTAGCTCGATCCTGTGGTCTATCGCCCTCCGTGGTGGTAAACCTGCTGGCAATTCTTCAGGCATCACATCCAGAAATTCATCAAGTACCTTAGCAATCTCCGAAGGTACTTTCGGCTCTGGACGGTTATCTTCCCCACCCCCCCACCCCCCCACCACTTCGACTATCGCCGCCAAGTAGGTGGGGTAGCCCTTCTTCCACCCTCGTGCTACCTGCATAGCCTACACCGTTTCTGTCGAGATCTCCTTGCTTCGACTGAAACCCTTGTAACCCCTCACAAAGCATGGGTGGCGTGGATCCCCGATCATGAATCCACCGAGGTGCATCGAGACCGTAACCGAGGCCTCTACGAAGAAGTTGTTCTCGAGGACTAGATCATAGTCATCCAGCGGGACAACCATGATGTCAAGGCTTCCTTCCCATGAGTCGATCTTGATAGGAACGCCTTTAGCCATGCCACCAATAGGCTGGCTCTTCGAGTTAACTGCCTTCAGGTGACAGTTGTCCACTGCCTTCAGGTCCCACCATCCTGTCCGACACGAATGTGTTGGAGGCTCCCGTGTCTACCAATGCCGACACCTTTCAGCCATTGAGTAGCACATCCACAAATAGCAACCCATAGGGAGCCTTTGAGCAATGAAAACGGATTGCGCTCAATGCTTGCAACGAAGATGCACGTAGCACTCCCTCTTCGTCGGAGTCCTGATCTGCCAAGGCCGAGAGCTTCTCTCTCTTCGGGCATTCCTTGGCTCTGTGGGGACCGTTGCATATGAAGCAACCAGGGTGCGTCCCGGGATCCTTCTTCAAGGAGCCCCTCCCCACGTTCGGCTTTTGCTTCCCCTTGTCCTCACAAGTGAGCTTCTTCTTGCCCTTATCCTCCTTCCCCTTGGCTGCGGACTTGGACAGCTTGTCCTTGTCCTTGCCTTACGCTTTCTTCCCACTGTCCTCCATACGAGTGTTGCGCAAGTCAAGCAGCTTATTAGCCGCTCGAGAGCCGTCGGGAGGTCCTTCACGCCTTGGCGTCTGAGCACTAGTTGAGCCCATGGCTGCAAGCCCTTCAGAAACGTGTACAGCTTGTCTGTCTCTGACATATCGGTCACGTCAAGCATCAAGGAGCTGAATTGCTTGACGTAGTCACGCACTGAGCTGGTCTGCCTCAGCTTCCCGAGTGCGTTCCGAGCAACCCAGGCAGTGTTGCTCGGCAGGAACTGCTCCTTCAACTCCTGCCTCAGTGCTTCCCACGTCTCAATACGTGGTCTTCCTGCACTGAGGGCATCTTGGACCTGTGTCTGCCACCATAGCTTAGCATCATTTGCCAAGTACATGGTGGTAACCATGACCTTGTCTGCTTTTGGGACCTTCGCAGCAACAAAGTAGGTCTCCATGTCCCAAAGGAAGTTCTCTAACTCCTTTGAACTCCGAGTACCCTCAAATGCCTTGGGCTCGGGGATCTTCACTTTCCCATGAGTCTCACTCCCTGATGCTACTCCTTGAGTAGCCAGTTGTCGCTTGATCAAGACATGTCGTCTCGCCGCACAGCGACATCAGAGACTAGACATTTCACAAGGTCTGTCAATGTCCCACCAAGGTCATCGCCCTCTCCGGCATTGTCTTCGAGAGCAAGGATGCGCTCATGAACAACGTTCAGCAAAGGCGCACCTTCAGTCACTGCAACAACTTGCCTCTCCAAGGCCGCCATAAGTTCCCGCAGTGCCTCCATTGATCGAGTCGTCACGGTTGTGATGTTGCCGAAACCGGGGCTCTGATACCACTGTCACGGGGCCAAGGGCTCTACTCGAACACCACTCGAATACCCTGGCTATCGCTAAGCGTCAACAGCACTCTCTGTCGACCAGCCAACAAAATCCACAAAACCGAGGCTCACGAGCCTAGAGACGATCAAAACAATACAAGAAGTTGGGACAAAAAGTATCTTGTATTATCTCACAACAAGTTACAAAAACCCAATGTTACAAAACTCTGATCGAGTATGTGCCTCACAGCACCGACTGCTTACACTCCCCACTCGATCCTCACAATAGGCTCAGCACCCACACTCTCCTCACAGTGTTTCTCTCGTGCTCTCTCTCGCCTGAATGTGAATTCTGAAGTGAATGACTCAAATGAGAGTCCACGCCTATTTATACATGAATCCCAACAACCCAAATAAGCCAGGTATTCTAGACTTTCCCCAATGACAAGTCTATACAAGGCAGTTGACCAATCTCTATCAAGAGTTTCCATGTGTGCTGGGAATATTCTCTTCTTGAGATTCCTCTTGCCATGTTGGATCCCTGATCCTCGCAAGCTTCCCGTTCTGGCATGCCTGGCTTCCATAGATAGGGCTGATTCTCCTCCTAAGAATCCGTTTGCCTTGTTGGATCCCCCGATCCTTGTTCAACTTCCATATCTGGCGTGATTGACTTCCTTAAGTGGCTCCTAGGTGTATCCATGATTGCCTCCCCCAATCATGGATTGATTGGATCCATGCCATGATTCCCGCTGCTCCGAATAAGGCAGGTTGTGATCCAGGGCCTTGATTGATCCTTCCACCGTGGCCCGCATCTGCTCCAAGGAACGCTGCTCAAGCACTCCATAGCATTCGTAGCATGTATCCCGGGGATGGCCTCTGAGCTTCATCACTTCCCGAGTACAAGCAACCATAGGCATGATCGAGAACCCGTCTCATGCTCAAGCACCATCACAGTGCCTTACTGGAACATTCATGCGCATCGCAATCCAATGCCTCGACACTTGGTCAATAACGTGCCCACCCAGCACGTTGCCCGCTACCACAGCCCGAGGCATGCCCATGGTAGGCAGGTATCGGGATACCACTCTAGGGGTCTAACAGTAGGCCACTATCCTACCATCAAAAGTTGATAGGGCAGAAATTTGAATGATGTGCCGCCAGCACGATGGCCGTGCGATCCGTCAAGTTATCATGAATCATCAGAGCATCGGGCAAAGCTCACGTCGACCTTTTATCTAATAAATGCATCCCTTCCAGAAGTCGGGGTTCGTTGCACGTATTAGCTCTAGAATTACTACGGTTATTCGAGTAGTAGATACCACGAAACAAACTATAACTGATTTAATGAGCCATTCGCAGTCTCACAGTTTGAATTAGTTCATACTTGCACATGCATGGCTTAATCTTTGAGACAAGCATATGACTACTGGCAGGATCAACCAGGTAGCATCCATCGACGGCGTCGCGCCCGCCCGTGTGCCTCGCCAGTGCTAGGCCGGGAGTGGCACGGACAAGGCACGAGCATCATTCCAACGAAGCATAACAATCCAGGCACCGGTACGGCAAGGGCCACGTGCCTATGGAATGTTCTGCATCCGAGAGGCCGAGCTAGCACCCCTGAGCCATCGCAGCACCCATCACTGTGGCTGCGTGCGTGGTGCAGGGGGGCCACTACATTGTCCAACAATCGCCTCGGAACGCAATCGTTGGAGAGCACACACATGACGTTGAGTACCGCTCGACACGGTAGACAACACAGGAACCGACTGTATCGTCACGAGGCAAGATGCCTGCAACATGCATTGAGGAGTCGGCGAGTGGACAGTCCAGTGGCCATACCACCACTGGGGCTGCCAGCAGGCATGACCATATCACCACTCACACGGCGTCACGCACGCTGGTGCACAGCCACATGAACATACCCACTGCCCCGCTCCGAGGAGTTCCTCGGTCGGGAAAGTGGGCAGCCCGCTAGACCACGCCGGGCGCTAGACGCGAGAACAAACCAACGGTAGAGCATACCACGAGCAATGTAATACCGTGATCGAGCAACGCATGACAGATGATCGAGTAAGGGACGATGGAGCAAGGGAAGATCGATGATCGAGCAGTGCGGCGGAGATCGATAACCGTAGCACGGTAGAGATCGAAAACCGAAATGTGCCGATCGCGAGGTACATCACTAGGCACCATGAATTGTGCTGCCAAACGATCGTACCTCGGGCTGCAGTGCCCGCCATGAGCACAAGAATGTGCACGCGACCCACCCGGCTAGCTTTGATCACGACCCGGCTACCGGCGATGCTGGAGTTTCCGCGGTGGTCGGTGGAAGCGCTACCAGCACCTGAGCACATTGCTACACTACGTAGTGATGGATGTGCGGTGGGAGGCACAACGGGCGTAAGGGGGCAGGCTGCACCTCTACCCCCTTAAAGAACTTATTTTAAGTTTTTCTCCTTCCTAGAAGGTGATACTGTGACCCCTGAATTTTACAGCACCCACTTCTGCTGGAGCGCTGATCAAGCAAGGGACTGGCATGCTCGAGTACTGTATTGTGAGCGAGCAGCCCACAGCAATGATCGAGCAAGCCACGGTAGTGATCGAGCACTGCTCGAGCAAGGCTGATACTGTGGTCGATCACGGTAGCAGCCTTGCTCGAGCATGGTAGCGTTGTAGCAGCTTCGTCGACCACGGTACCATGGTAGTACGACGGCAGCCTTGCTCGACCACTGTACCGCGGTAGCGTAGCAGCACAGTAGTGGTAGCGTTGCAGCTGCTTCGTCGGCCACGATACCATGGTAGCACGGCGGTAGCCTTGCTCGACCACGGTACCATGGTAGCGTAGCAGCACGGTAGCAGCCTTGCCCGAGCACTGCTCGAGCAAGGCTGCTACCGAGCTGCAGCAAGCCATGGGAGTGATGGAGTAGTGCTCGAGCAAGGCTGCTACCGTGCTGCTACGCTACCGCGGTACCGTGGTCGAGCAAAGCTGCCGCCGTGCTACCATGGTACCGTGGTCGAAGAAGCTGCTGCAAGGCTACCACTACCATACTGCTACGCTACCGCGGTACCGTGGTCGAGCAAGGCTGCCACCGTGCTACCATGGTACTGTGGTCGAGCAAGCTGCTGCAACGCTACCACTACCGTGCTGCTACGCTACTGCGGTACCGTGGTCGAGCAAGGCTGCCGCCGTGCTACCATGGTACCGTGGTCGACGAAGCTGCTGCAATGCTACGATGCTCGAGCAAGGCTGCTACCGTGGTAGAGCAATAGCCACGTCAGTGATCGAGTACTGCTCGAGCAAGGATGCTACCGTGATTGAGGAAGCCACAGCAGTGATCGAGGAAGCCACAGCAGTGATCGAGCACTGCTCGAGCAAGGCTGCTACCGTGCTCGAGCTGGGCACAGCAGTGATCGAGCACAGCCACGGCGGTGATCGAGCAAGGCTGCTACCGTGCCACCGTGGTCGAGCAAGGCTGCTACCATGCTACTGTGCTACCGCTGTGCTGTGGTCGTGCAAGGCTGCCACCGTGCTACCGTGGTACCGTGGTCGAGGAAGCTTGCCGCCACGTTGCCGTGT
>CM075289.1:1510710-1520710 GCA_037672795.1 Lagerstroemia speciosa | reverse complement strand
GCTACTCGAACACCACTCGAATACCCTGGCTACCGCTAGGTGTCAACAGCACTCTCTGTCGACCAGCCAGCAAAATCTGCACAACTGAGGCTCACGAGCCTAGAGACGATCAAAACAACACAAGTAGAAGTTGGGACAAAAAGTATCTTGTATTATCTCACAACAAGTTACAAAAACCCAACGTTACAAAACTCTGATCGAGTATGTGCCTCACAACACCCACTGCTTACACTCCCCACTCGATCCTCACAATAAGCTCAGCACCCCCACTCTCCTCACAGTGTTTCTCTCGTGCTCTCTCTTGCCTGAATGTGAATTCTCAAGTGAATGACTCAAATGAGAGTCCATGCCTATTTATCCATGAAGCCCAACAACCCAAATAAGCCAGGTATTCTAGACTTTCCCTAATGACAAGTCTATACAAGGCAGTTGACCAATCTCTATCAAGACATTCCATGTGTGCCGGGAATATTCTCCTCCTGAGATTCCTCTTGCCATGTTGGATCCCTGATCCTCGCAAGCTTCCTGTTCTGACACACCTGGCTTCCATAGATAGGGCTGATTCTCCTCCTAAGAATCCGCTTGCCCTGTTGGATCCCCCGATCCTTGGTCAACTTCAATATCTAGCGTGATTGACTTCCATAAGTGGCTCCTAGGCGTATCCATGATTGCCTCCCCCAATCATGGATTGATTGGATCCATGCCATGATTCCCGCTGCTCTGAATAAGGTAGGTTGTGATCCAGGGACTTGATTGATCCTTCCACCGTGGCCCGCATCTGCTCCAAGGAATGCTGCTCAAGCACTCCATAGCATCCGTAGCATGTATCCCGAGGATAGCCTTTGAGCTTGATCGCTTCCTGGTTACTAGCAACCACAGGTATGGTCAAGAACCCGTCTCATGCTAGAGCACCATCACAGTGCCTTGCTGGAACAGTCATGCGCATCGCAATCCAATGCCTCGACACTTGGTCGATAACGTGCCCACCCAGCACGTTGCCCGCTACCACAGCCGAGCCATGCTCGTGGTAGGCGGGTATCGGGATACCACTCTAGGGGTCTAACAAACCTCCCCCACCAGAAGAGGTCGATGCCCTCATCCACTTGTCTGCGTGGTATGCCGTGATGAGGTTTTCGTATTGCCAGAGGATAGCATCCTTCTCCCATGTGGCCTCAGACTCTGGCTGATTCTTCCACTTTACGAGATACTCCGTCCTCCAGTTCATCTTGCTAAAGCCGAGCGTTCTGTGATTCAGAATGTGCTCCGCTTCCTTGTCCGGCTCCTTCCCTGCAGTCAAGGGAGCCCGCTTCCCCTTGGAGCGATCCGGATGGTCCTTGTCATGGTGATAAGGCTTCAGGAAGCTAACATGGAAAGTCGGCTGTATCTTCATCCGCTCCGGCAGTGCAAGCCGATAGGCCACTACTCCGACCTTCTTTATGACCTCGAAGGGACCATCGTACTGCCGAAACAAGCCTTTGTGCCATCGCTTGTTCATAATCTTCTTCCAGATCTACGGGGTCAGTTTCAACATAACCAAGTCCCCAACCTGGAACTCCAGCGGTCTTCGATTCCGGTCAGCGTACTTCTTCATACGCTTGGTAGCTTTGTTGAGGCTATCCCGAGCTTCCTCAACCATCTCCTGCTTGCTCCTAGCAAACTGGTATGCAGCGGGGCACGGTCCTTCCTTCCGCTGCTTGGCCACCTCATTCAGAGTGAGGGGCTGATAGCCCACTGCCAGCTCGAACGGGCTAAAACCTGTGGCAGAGGACCGGTGCAAGTTGTAGGACAACTGCGCCATATCCAGCAAGTCTAGCCAATTGCATTGACTTGCAGTCACATAGTGCCGCAGGTACTCTTCCAGAAGAGCGTTGATCCTCTCAGTCTGACCGTCAGTCTGAGGATGATTTGCTGTCGAGAACTTAAGTTCGGATCCCATCAACCCAAACAAGCAGGTCCAGAAGTTCCCTGTAAACCGAGTGTCTCGGTCGCTCACTATCTCCATTGGAAGCCCGAACATCTTGACAACCGAGCGGTAGAAAGCATCAACGGCTGCTTCCGTGGAGCAATTCTTGGCCACTGGAGTGAACACGACGTATTTGGAGGACCGGTCCACCACCACCATCACTGCCGCATACCCTCTGACTTCAGGGAATCCAGTAACAAAGTCCATTGAAACTGACACCCACAGTTTCTCTGGCACTCTCAGTGGTTGGAGAAGTCCTGCCTCAGCTCGCCTCTCCACCTTATCCTGCTGGCACACGAGGCAGGTCTTAACGTACCCCTCGACGTTGTCTGACATCCTAGGCCATGTATATGACCATGAGAGCAGCGCCAGCATGCGCTCCCGCCTTGGATGTCCAGCCCACTAACTGTCATGGCACTCCTTCATCAGCTTGCGATGTAGTCCCCCTCCGCTAGGGACATATAGGTAGCCACCCTTCCCATGGAGTAGCCCATCCTCAAGCCAGTAATGTCGCACAGTGCCATCCTTCACTTGTTCCACCAAGAGCTGGTAGTTCTTGTCCTGTTGTGCAGCTACTCGGATGTCCTTTAGGAAATCCTAAGTCAACTGGGAGATAGCAGCTACAGTCTCCACATTCTTCTGACTCAGAGCATCTGCCACGAGGTTATGCCTCCCTGGTCGGTGTTCCCACTCAAAGTCAAATTGAGCGAGCTCCTCTTGCCATCTAGCCTGCTTCGGGGTCAGCTTTGGTTGTGTCTTGAAGAAAGTGTATTCGCCACATTGTCCGTCTTGACAACGAACGAAGTCCCCAGCAAGTACACCTGCCATACCCTTAGGCAGTGGACAACTGCCAACATCTCCTTCCCATGCGCTGAATAGCGCTGCTCCGCAGGCTTCAACTTCCAACTCTCAAACGCAACAGGGTGCCCGCCCTGCATGAGCATGCCTCCAACTGCAAGATTAGAGGCATCGATGTGCACTTCAAAAGGCTTCTCGATGTCAGGAAGCCTGAGCACCGGCTCTGTCACAATGGCTTCCTTAACCTTGTGGAATGCAACGTCACACAAGTCGTCCCACTCCCAACTTCTGTCCTTCCTCAGTAGGTCCATAAGGGGAGTGACCTTCTTAGAATACCTCTTGATGAACTTCCGGTAGTAATTTGCTAACCCCAGGAAGCTCCTCAATTCGCCCACCGTCTTCGGTGCTGGCCAATCTTGAATTGCCTGTACCTTCTTGCGGTCTGTGCGCACGCATCCGTGACCCACGATATGGCCTAAGATGTGTATCTCTTCCATGCCAAACTCGCACTTCTCTCGCTTCACATAGAGAGAATGCTGCCTCAGTCGCTCGAACACAAACCATAAGTGCTCGAGGTGCTCCTCCATGTCCCTGCTGTAGACCACGATGTTGTCGAGGTAGAGGACCATGAACTTATCCAGCACATCGTGGAATACGTCATTCATCAAGTTGCAAAACGTGGCAGGGGCGTTCGTTAATCTGAACAGCATGGCTAGGAACTCGTAGGAGCCATAACAAGTTACCATCGCTATCTTTGGTTCGTCACCCTCCGCAATGCGAACCTGCCAGTATTCCGAGTGTAGATCCAACTTCGAGAAAATGACTGCCTTGCTCAGACGATCAAACAGGTCAGCTATCAAAGGCATAGGGTACTTGTTCCTCACAGTCACCTTATTGAGTCCTCAGTAGTCAACGCATAGCTGTAGGGACCCCTCGTGCTTCTCCTGGAACATCACAGGTGCTCCGTAGGGTGCCGTGGAAGGTTGCATCTTCCCAGAGTCTAGCAGTTCACCCAACTGCTTCTGCAGCTCCCCCAACTCTGTCACGACCCGAAAATTTGGCAGAGTTTCCCCTTATTTTTGTCACATTCCACATTAAACATATACCTGCTATAACATCAATTCAAATATCCTCTACTCCAACATCACATTCACAACCATAACTTATCATCTGACCATCCAAAAAAAATTCAACCAAAAGTTCAGGTCGTAACATCTCTTATACAGAACTATTATAACTATAACTTACATACACTTAGGATCTAAATACAAAGGCTCCATGATGATCCTCGAAACAAAATGACTATTCCAAACAATTCGTCCCTTTCTACTTAGCTGCATAGAAAAATATCGCAGGGGATGAGTTGCGGGCTCAGTGAGTAAATCATTCTAAAATAAAATGAACTTCTATATATCTATTAAATATTCAAATATCTTAATCCTACGATTTGCACCGAACTTCCATTCTTACCGTCAATATCCTCTATTGCACATATATATACAATATACACATAGTCATTCATATAACTCATATTATTATACTTAAAATACACACACTGAAATCCAATACAAACAGTAAGTAGCCACAGGGCCGCATTAACCTCGCGGAGAGTTATGACGGTACCGTGAACGGTCGTCCGTTTTATACCCCGCCGGATCAGCGGTCGGTCGCCCATTTTATACCCCGCCGGATCAGCGGTCGGTCGCCCGTTTTATATCCCGCCGGATCAGCGGCACTACACCCGTGGCCACATCAACCAATCAATCATAACTTATCTCAATAACTCTAATCCATCCTTTTCCAATCCATAAATCCTCATAGTTCTTGCTCATTAATGTCACACACGCGCACACACACACACACACACACATATATATATCTCATAACATTAATATTAGTACAACAGTCATCTATCATATTCAATATACACATACATATAGAGATCCATTTTATAATGGAATAAAATACTCATATTTTCATAATCTCATAACAATTCCTATTATTACAATAGTCATGTATTATGATTAATATATATACATAGAGCTTCATTTTATAATAGAATAAAATACTCACCGTTCCCGAGCAACTTCAACAAATTAGTCCTCGAATTATCTAGATCCGATCTCCTGAGTCCCTAACCATTATAATCATACAAAGCAGTCAAGTTATGTCATAAATCATACCTCGAATACTCTATCTATTCAATCTTTCGAGTTAACCCGCAATAATATATATACATGAAACAAACCAACCTTAACTCAGATAATGAATCTCATTAATTTATCTCTATGATTTAATTATGCTTACATTTTATATTAGCCGCTAAACTTAGAATTTCCATAAAAATAGTTGACTCACTGAGCATTCATATTCTTTTTGGTTTCCTACCAATTAGCTAATCTTCTGCGGAAGGACACAACAAATTGAGTAAATCAATTTACCTTAACTAAATTCAATTGATTGTAATTCCTCGTTTCTTAACTATTCATGTCTGTATTTAAATAAGATAGTCATAGAATTAATCATAATAATAATCATAATAACGCTTATAGAACTTAATCTACTCCACCATGATCAACCTTATGACCTTAACATATTCATGAACCATATTTTGATACCTCAGTCATACCAACGATAATGTACTCTTAAATAATAAAATCTACTAAATTTAAATTGGATATTATTTACATCGTATTTCTATTACCTATTCCGACAAGGGTCTCTCCGCTCGCATCTCCTTTTCCTCAATCAACCCACTGTCCGCCGACGAATATGGTGAAATTATATACCATGGTCAATTCTATAACCTTCACATGTCCTATTAATCATACTTTTATACTCAAATCATACTAACTATAATATATTGTTAAGTAATAAAATTTACTAAACTTGAAACTAATATTATTTACATCCTATTTTACTTACCTAATTCTCCTCTGTTCTTCTGCGTCTCCGTCTCCGTCGCCTTCTTCCTCTCCGTGACTCTGTTCAGTGGCTAGAATGGCAAATAATGAAAGCTAAGTGGATATATATGTGGGGTTCCTAAGGCGGTGGAGCAGAAGAATTTTTATAATAATAATAATAATAATAATAATAATAATAATAATAATAATAATACTAATAATGATAAATGGCTTTATCAATCCTAATAGGCCTTGAATGGCTGGGCTTAATTTATGGGCTCACAAACTCCTTGGGCGACATCCTGTAGGGTGCCTTCACCGGTGGTCTTATTCCCGGCAGTAGCTCAATCCTGTGGTCTACCGCCCTCCGTGGTGGTAAACCTGCTGGCAATTCTTCAGGCATCACATCCAGAAATTCATCAAGTACCTTAGCAATCTCCGAAGGTACTTCCGGCTCTGGACGGCTATCTCCCCCCCCACTTCGACTATCGCCACCAAGTAGGTGGGGTAGCCCTTCTTCCACCCTCGTGCTACCTGCACAGTTGACACCGTTTTCGTTGAGATCTCCTTGCTTCAACTGAAACCCTTGTAACCCCTCACAAAGCATGGGTGTCATGGATCACCGATCATGAATCCACCGAGGTGCATCGAGACCGTAACTGAGGCCTCCACGAAGAAGTTGTTCCCGAGGACTTGATCACAGTCATCCAGCGGAACAACCATGATGTCAAGGCTTCCTTCCCATGAGTCAATCTTGATAGGAACGCCTTTAGCCATGCCACCAATAGGCTGGCTCTTCGAGTTAACTGCCTTCAGATAGCAGTTGTGCCGCTCCACTCACAGCCCAAGTGGTCGCACCATCCTATCCGACACGAATGTGTTGGAGGCTCCCGTGTCTACCAATGCCGACATCTTTCAGTCGTTAAGTAGCACATCCACAAATAGCAACCCATAGGGAGCCTTTGAGCAATTAGAACGGATTGCGCTCAATGCCTGTAACGAAGATGCATGTAGCACTCCCTCTCCATCGGAGTCCTGATCTGCCAAGGCCGAGAGCTTCTCTCTCTTCGGGCATTCCTTGGCTCTGTGGGGACCATTGCATATGAAGCAACCAGGGTGCGTCCGGGGATCCTTCTTCAAGGAGCCACTCCCCACGTTCGCCTTCTGCTTCCCCTTGTCCTCACGAGTGAGCTTCTTCTTGCCTTTATCCTTCTTTCCCTTGGCTGCGGACTTGGACAGCTTGTCCTTGTCCCTGCCTTGCGCTTTCTTCCCACTGTCCTCCATACGAGTGTTGCACAAGTCAAGCAGCGCATCAGCCGCTGCAAGAGCTGTTGGGAGGTCCTTCACGCCTTGGCGTCTGAGCTCTAGTTGAGCCCATGGCTGCAAGCCCTTCAGAAACGTGTACAGCTTGTCCGTCTCTGACATATCGGTCACATCAAGCATCAAGGAGCTGAATTGCTTGAGGTAGTCACGCACCGAGCTGGTTTGCCTCAGCTTCCCAAGTGCGTCCCGAGCAACCCAGGCAGTGCTGCTCGGTAGGAACTGCTCCTTCAACTCCTGCCTTGGTGCTTCCCACGTCTCAATACGTGGTCTCCCTGCACTGAGGGCATCTTGGACCCATGTCCGCCACCATAGTTTAGCATCATTTGCCAAGTACATGGTGGTAACCATGACCTTGTCTGCTTCTGGGACCTTTGCAGCATTGAAATAGGTCTCCATGTCCCAAAGGAAGTTCTCTAACTCCTTTGAACTCCGAGTACCCTCAAATGCCTTGGGCTCGGGGATCTTCACTTTCCCACGAGTCTCACTCCCGGATGCTACTCCTTGACTAGCCAGTTGTCGCTTGATCAAGACCATGTCATCTCGTAGCGCAGCGACATCAGAGACTAGACACTTCACAAGGTCTGTCAATGTCCCACCAAGGTCATTGCCCTCTCCGACATTGTCTTCGAGAGCAAGGATGCGCTCATGAACAACGTTCATCGAAGGCGCACCTTCAGTCACTACAGCAACTTGCCTCTCCAAGGCTGCCATACGTTCCCGCAGTGCCTCCATTGATCGAGTCGTCACAATTGTGATGTTGCCGAAACCGGGGCTCTGATACCAACTGTCACGGGGCCAAGGGTGCTACTCGAATACCACTCGAATACCTTGGCTACCACTAGTCGTCAACAGCACTCTCTGTCGACCAGCCAACAAAATCCACACAACCGAGGCTCACGAGCCTAGAGATGATCAAAACAACACAAGTAGAAGTTGGGACAAAACGTATCTTGTATTATCTTACAACAAGTTACAAAAACCCAAAGTTACAAAACTCTGATCGAGTATGTGCCTCACAGCACCGACTGCTTACACTCCCCACTCGATCCTCACAATAGGCTCAGCACCCCCACTCTCCTCACAGTGTTTCTTTCGTGCTCTCTCTTGCCTGAATGTGAATTCTCAAGTGAATGACTCAAATGAGAGTCCTCGCCTATTTATACATGAAGCCCAACAACCCAAATAAGCCAGGTACTCTAGACTTTCCCTAATGACAAGTCTATACAAGGCAGTTGACCAATCTCTATCAAGACATTCCATGTGTGTCGGGAATATTCTCCTCTGACCAATCCCTGATCCTTGCAAGCTTCCCATTCTGGCACACCTGGCTTCCATAGATAGGGCTGATTCTCCTCCTAAGAATCCGCTTGCCCTGTTGGATCCCCCGATCCTTGGTCAACTTCCATATCTGGCATGATTGACTTCCATAAGTGGTTCCTAGGCATATCCATGATTGCCTCCCCCAATCATGGATTGATTGGATCCATGCCATGATTCCCGCTGCTCCAAATAAGGCAGGTTGTGATCCAGGGACTTGATTGATCCTTTCACCGTGGCCCGCATCTGCTCCATGGAACGCTGCTCAAGCACTCCATAGCATCCATAGCATGTATCCCGAGGATAGCCTCTGAGCTTCATCGCTTCCCGGGTACTAGCAACCACAGGTATGGTCGAGAACCCGTCTCATGCTCAAGCACCATCACAGTGCCTTGCTGGAATAGTTATGTGCATCACAATCCAATGCCTCGACACTTGGTCGATAACGTGCCCACCCAACACGTTGCCCGCTACTGCAGCCCGAGGCATGCTCGTGGTAGGCGGGTATCGGGATGCCACTCTAGGGGTCTAACAGTAGGCCGAGGGCCACGTGCCTATGAAATGTTCTGCATCCGAGAGGCCGAGCTAGTACCCTTGAGCCATCGCAGCACCCATCACTGTGGCTGCGTGCATGGTGCAGGGGGGCCACTGCATTGTCCAACAATCACCTTGGAAGGCAATCATTGGAGAGCACACACACGGCGTTGAGTACTGCTCGACACGGTAGACAACACAGGAACCGATTGTAACGTCACGAGGCAAGACGCCTACAACGTGCATTGAGGATTCGGCGAGCAGACAGTCCAGTGGCCATACCACCATTGGGCCTGCCAGCAAGCACGACCATATCACCACTCACACGCCGTCACACATTCTGGTGCACAGCCACACGAACATACCGTAGCCCGCTAGACCGCGACCGGGAGCTAGATGCGAGAACAAACCAACACTAGAGCATACCACGAGCAACGTAATACCGTGATCGAGCAACGCATGACAGATGATCGAGCAGTGCGGTGGAGATTGATAACCGTAGCACGGTAGAGATCGATAACTGAAACGTGCCGATGGCGGGGTACATCACTAGGCACCACGAATTGTCCTGCCAAACGATCGTACCCCAGGCTGCAGCGCCCGCCACGAGCACAAGAATGTGCACACAACCCACCCGGCTAGCTTCGACCATGACCCGGCTACCGGCGATGCCGGAGTTGCCGCGGTGGTCAGTAGCAGCGCTACCAGCACCCGAGCACATCGCTACGTTACGTAGCGATGGATGTGCGGCGGGAGGCATAGCAGGCGTAAGGGGGCAGGCTGCACCTCTACCCCCTTAAAGAGCTTATTTTAAGTTTTTCTCCTTCCTAGAAGGTGATACTGTGACCCCCGAATTTTACACCACCCCAGCAAGGGACTGGCATGCTCGAGTAAGTGTGTAGCGTGAGCGAGCAGCCCACAGCAGTGATCGAGCGAGCCACGACAGTGATCGAGCGTTGCTCGAGCAAGGCTGATACCGTGGTTGAGCAAGCCATGGAATTGCTCGAGCAGTGCTCGACCAAGGCTGCTACTGAGCTGCAGCAAGCCACAGGAGTGATGGAGCAGTGCTCGAGCAAGGCTGCTACTGTGCTGCTACACTACCGCAGTACCGTGGTCAAGCAAGGCTACCGCCGTGCTACAATGGTACCGTGGTCGAGGAAGC